>BQNB010072090.1:0-32546 GCA_026074375.1 Tanacetum coccineum
TGATGATGCAGATATCAGACCCATATATAATGAAGAGCCAAAGGCTGAGGTACAAATGACGTTTGAACACAGCAGTTCAAGCCTCGGTCATCAATGTCAAATGATGTCTGCTGAAAATAACACTTCAGGCCCCGTTCCTCAATGTTTAATGACGTCTGTTCACATCAGTTCAGGCCTTGTTCTTCATCAAATGACTTCTGATCATAACCGTTCAGAACTCAGAATTCAAGACCACAGCAACGAACTGTCAAGTTCAAAGCTGGTTCCAAAAGTTGTTCCTCTAGCAGTCAAGACAGCTACATCATGACAAGAGTTGAAATTACTATTCCACCATCATATAGCAATGCTGAGGACAACAGGTAAATAATACAAAATCAGAAAATCAGAAAATTTTCAAAAAGAATCTTCTCGACATGTCTCTTGGAATCGATAACATTGGAATCGATAACATTTACGTGCTTAGAAATGTCGATTAACATTGACACGGGTGTGTAAATGAAGTTCGAGCGAGAGTTTTCAAACAGTTTCAAAACATGTCATTTCTAATTTTCTAAATGGCTTATGTGCAAATGTCAGTACATAATCCGGACTTCAAATAAAGGAAAGTTTATCTATAAAGATAACTTATCCTAACAACGAGAAATTCAACGTTTCTCGGTCTTGAGCTGTTCTTACAAGACATTCAAAGTTTTTTAACTCACCCAAAAAGGATAGTGTACGCATAAGAGCGCTATACCTTAGAGTTTGAAGAGGGAAGTCTCTAACCATGAGGTTTTTCAAAAAGTTGAACACAATTTTTCAAGAATTTCTCGATGACAATTCATAATCTTTCAAAATTGTGTGTTCAACACTCCATCCCTCACAATGTTTTCAAAAGACAACAATTTTTCAATTGGTCCTATTTTTGAGGGGGAGTTTTTCGAAAAACAAAGTTTTAATGTTTGATACATCAACCAACGACCAGTCTTATGTATTCAAAACATTAACAAAATGTTCCAACCATTCATGCTAGATAATATTTCTTCTCCCACAAGGAATTTTTCAAGACATATTTTAATCACAAGGTATTTCAAAAACTAAGTGTTTATTATTTAAAATAAGGGGAGAAAATGTAATTAAAATATGATCTAATCGACTCAATGTGCTGAACAGTAAGAAAAGGTTTTATGGTTCGATCTTATACCCAACAACATCTTAATTTCACGACGATTCTGAAGTCATAAGGTGGTTAGGTTAGGAATCAATCCTATGATCCAACCAGAACCGGAGGATCTACCCAAGGATAATCCAAAGTTAGAAATAGCAGTCCTTAGGTATGATTGGAGATGAATGTATATGGGAAAAATGCTGACTAAGATTGAGTTAACACCGGAATAATCACAACAAGGTGTTAGTAATGACATCCTGGTAAGCATTGAAGGCGTTGAAGAATTAAAAAGAAATGTATGGATAAAGGGTCTAAAGAAAGAAGCCCTCCACACAACTTAAGGCAGAAACCGGGTCAATACATAATCTATCAGAATCACAAGATGATTGCTGGTATTGAAAATGACATCATGGACCCAGTGATGCAATGCACAACCCTTCTCAGCCATTCGGGTTTCTCTCAACAGAAACTTGTCTCATTTGTCACGGAGATACACACGTTATCTATTGACATCTCACTCCGAGATTGTTGATATTGAATAGGTGGCAAACTGCTCCAGCCTCCGAGTACTAAAACCAAAATGCACTAATCGAGTCTAGAGCCAAGAGATCAATCAAAATCTCGTTAGGACACATTCCATTTCAAACACTTGTTGAACATCATCAGGTTCACAAGCTGTTATCAAGAGTCCTACGCAATATCATTGTGATATTTGCCAGAACATCCGAGTGATACTAATGTATTCACAATGAAGATGGAAATCCTGCTTGAGCCAGCATCAAACAAGCTCTTGGTAGGTGACTTGCGAGATTCTATATGAATCAAACTTGTGACAACTGGATATCGATTTGGTCCAGTAAATGAATTGACGGTTGATGAATTTTGATAAAAACATGACACTCTCGATGTGTTACAAAAACTCTTTAACGAGTGACACGTCGATTGATTTTCAAATCAATTTTCTCGTTTATCACTAACGTAAACCTGCAGGTCAAACGGTGGTAACGGCAACCTCAATCCCATTCAAATGCTCAATCTACGAAGACATACTATCTAGAAAGCTCAAGATTTAAAGACAAAGACTTCCGCAAACTCTGATTTAAAGCTTTCAAGATCACGCAAAAGTATGAGCATGCTGGTCAAAGACATAAGATCGCAGGATGGCATAGACGATAAAGACAATGACAAAGGCTCAAAGTCTAGACTGCAAATCATGAAGCAACAAATTTACAACAAATAACGAAGACAAAGACCAAGAACACTCGAGCTTAAAACGACAAAAGCAATCTCACTGATCTCATGAAGGAGTGTCATCAATGAACTCACTTCAGGGGAGATTGTTAGCCTCAATTTTATTGAGTCAATAAAGGAAGCTCGTTCCCGTGTTCAAGACCTCACTTCGGGGGAGATTGTTAGCCTCAATTTATTGAGTCGAACAAGGAAGCTCGGTCACTCTACGATGGAGCTTCGGTCTTTAATTAGTTAATGTTGTAACAGGATAATATCAGGAATCGGGCTCGATAGATAATCTAATATTGTATATGTTTCGGGTTTAATCCCAAGCAAAACCCGAGCCCGAGTCCTAGTTAAATATCCCGCGCGTCACTTTTAAGTGTCGGGGTATATAAGCTTTTTCTTATTTAGAAAAAGTAAGTTGTTCAGTTGTTCAAAATATCTAAAAATATCTTTTCCTATTTCTCTCCCATCTCTCTCTCTCTCTTCTTTCTCTCTCTAGAACAACTCTCTCTTTCTCATTTCTTGTTTCGATTTCGTGATCTATTGTATGTTATGAAGTGCTAACGGGATCCTACAGTCCACTTGAAGACGATTTTAGACTTACTCGAGAAGGAGAAGTTATACGCCAAAATTTCTAAGTATGAATTTGGTTGAAAGAAGTTTAGTTCCTAGGACATATGGTCAACCGTGACGGTATCCACGTGGATCTTAGCAAGGGTGAGTCTGTCAAGAACTGGAAAACTCCTGAATCGTCAACTAAAATCCGTTCATTTTTAGGATTGGCGGGTTACTACCAGAGATTTATTGAGAATTTCTCCAAGATCGCCAAGCCCCTCACCCTGCTTGACCTCAAAAGAATAAGACCATATGTGTGGGCAATGAACGAAGATGAATCTTTCCCGCATTCTAAAGAGGAAGCTATGCCAGAGAGCTCCACGTATTAGCACTCCCTGATGGACCAGGACGACTAGTGGTCTATTGTGATGCATCAAAACAAGGTTTTGGTAGCGAGCAATGCAGCGGAGCAAAGTGATAGCATATGCGTCAAGAAGTTGAAAAGCATAAGAAAAATTATACCACCCATGATCCTGGACTCCTAGTGCGGTGTGTGTTCGCTCTTAAAATCTGGAGCATTATCTTTATGAGGACGAAAAGTGTTATACTATACTGACCACAAGAGCGTCCAGTACATATAAGAAGGTCCACAAAAGATTAAAGTATGCGACCAAAGGCGCGTGGATCGAGCTAACTCAGTGACTACTGAGTGTGAGATCAAATACCACCGGCAAGGCGAACGTGGTGGCAGATGTCCTTGAGCAGAAAAGAAAGACACTACAAGCCAAGACCGAGTACGTGCTAATGAGTCTTACTATTTATTTAGGACTATAAGACTAAGATTTTAGGAAAGCATAGAGACGAAGCTTACAAGGATCTCAAAGCCCAACTGACTCTAAGAGGTATTAGAAAGACACTTTGAGCAAACGAGATAATGGTGAAATCTTTACTTCTTTGACGTATCTGTATTCCATCAGTTGGTGGTGTAAGGAATTGATCATGGATAAGCCATACATCGTAGATATTCAGTAACATCCGTGGTGCAATAATATGTACTAATGATCTGAGAGACTTGTATTGGTGGCCTGGTATGAAGAGAGACATTGTTGAGTACGTTAGCAGATGTCTTACGTGCGCTAAGATTAAAGCCAAACATCAAAAACCCTCAGGATTTCTTCAGCAACCAGAAATTCCTGAGTGGAAATGGGAAAAGATAACAATGGACTTTGTCACAAAGTTGCCTAAAAGTAAGCGAGTAGGCTTGATACGATTTGTGGTTGTGGATAATTGACCATGTCGGCTCAATCTTACACCTATTCGTGAAGACTACAAGACGGAAAAGAAATTAAGCAAAGATTATACCAATGGAGATTGTAACAAGACATTTGTGTGCCTGGCAGTCAATCATTTTAGACCGTGATGGTCGATTCACGTCACACTTATGGCAAGCTTTTCAAAAAAGCGTTGGTACGAGACTAGACATGAGTACGACTTACCACCCTCAGACAGACGGTTAAAGTGAGCATACTATTCAGACGCTGGAGGATATGCTTCGAGCTTGTGTTATGGATTTTGGTGGCAGTTAGGATACTCATCTTCCATTGATTGAATTTTCTTATAATAACAGTTTACCCACACGAGCAATTAAAGTGTGCAACATTCGAGCTCTGTACGGGCGGAAAATATAGATCCCCATGTGATATGGACTGAAGTTTGGATAAAGTCAGCTTCATTGAGACAGAAATTATGCAAGAAACGACTGAAAAGATTGTTTCAAATTAAGGAAAGAATTAAAGACGCTAGGAGTCGCCAGAAAGCCAACTACAAGAGGTCGTAAGCCTCTTGAATTCCAATTTGGAGACCGAGTGTTACTTAAGGTATCTCCATGGAAGGGAGTGGTACGATTTGGTAAGAAATGAAAGCTAGCACCATGATATGTGGGACCATTTGAAATCGTGAAGCGTGTTGGACCGGTGGATTATCTGCTGAAGTTACCCCAGGAGCTAAGTTGTGTCTACGACATGTTTCATGTGTCAAACCTCATGAGAAATGCTTGGCTAGGCAGATGTTCAGGTACCTTTAGAACAGAGATCGAATAGATGAAAATCACTTACGTTTGTTGAAGAACCTATTGAGATCGTGGAACGAGATGTGAAAAAGCTAAAGCAAAGAAGAATTCCATTAGTCAAAGTTCGTTGGAACTCTCGGCAAGGAGCTGAGTATACTTGGGAACGTGAAGACCAATTCCGGAAGAAAATTCGAATCTTTTCTCCGAACCCGTACTTTCCTCAAGTGCTGCAACTTGAGCCTTGAGGACAAGGCTCTTCTAACCGGAGGAGACTGTAACATTCCGTATTTTCAGGTCATTTACGACGTCATCTATTTTACTAATTATTTTTTTTCGTACGCGTTTACTTTTAATTCTTATTATATAGTAAAATCGCGTAAACTAAAAATCAACAATTAACGTAAACGGACACCAAACGAATTAAAGTTTTCGTCAAGCAAGCAATATATTATTTTTACGAAAGTAATAATCAACTTTTTATATTTTATTTTTATTGGTTGCGTAAAACGTTTACGTTTCGCAATTAAATACATTTAGGCATACCCGGAAGCACCAAAACTTTTCTACGCTTCAACAAATACCCACAATTATACCCAATACCTAAAATTTGAAAAATATCATCATATATACATGTATATGGCCGGATATAGGTGGGTTTATACAAGAAAAATATCTAAAAATCTTACAACTTGACATTGTACAACACATTTCAATTAAACCTTATGACTTTTGCAAGCAAAGCCCATACCTTGACCAAGACTTTTCTTGAAACCCTCATGGTGTCTTTCATGAAGCTAGACATGATCTTAACTAAGTCCTTAGAGTATATAAGCTAGCAACTAGAGAAATAAACACATACTCTTCATTTCCTTGGTGAAAAATTTACAAAACACTCTCTCTTTCACTCTACATAGCCACGGCTCAAACCCTCCCCCTATACTAACCTATACAAATTTTTCTACCACTTATACAAGCATACACACAACATATCTAAGACCTACTAAGATGGTTTGAAGGTTTGGTTAAACCTGTACAAGTGTTAAATAAGAAAAATGGAAGATTAGGGTTTAGGGTTTCAAGATCTTGCAAGCTTTGGTTTATAATCTAAACAAGGGTTTGGATTGTGTTGGTTATCATATTACATCACCATAAGGTTATCTAAAACCCTTTATGTCTTTACATTTATCATTTTATGCATATATGAGTTCTATATAGTTAAATCACCATTAGGATATGTTTAACTTGTAAAAATGGATTTTTCTTGTAAACATGATTTTATGAACTTATACACATGTTATATGGATGTTATTATGATGTTATAAAAGGAATATAAGTCTTGTACACTCATGGGTTAAGTATAAAAAGTTGGTATAAGTTTATGGTTAAAAGTGTACTTAAGAAAGCTTATGATTTCATGTGATAAGTGGACTTGTTGATCTTGATGATCTTGGACAAAATATGGACAAATGAACTTTATAATATGTAAGACAAGTATATAATAAGTCTTGGAAAACTTGTGGTAAATTATTAAGTTAAAAGGTATATAAAACAAGTTATAAAAATGAATATGTATAAGTATTATAAAGGGGCTGTTTTGGTTCGACCTTGGTAACAGCCCTACCATGTTTTAAAAAGATAGTACGCCTCATGACGATTCCAAAATGATAAGAAACTCGAAAAACCGATTTATAACGAAAAAGATACGACGATTTCAAGTTTACGTTAAATATATACTTTTATAAAACTATTTTTATAAAAGTTACTATTCACCACAGAAACTTATACTTTTAAAACATCAATAAATCGATAAAACTTTTAAATACGAAGACGTGCTCGAAAGAATCGCTAAAAACGGAGTTAAAACGAATAAGTTACGACATTTACGAGATTTACGATAACTAAATCTATAAAAATAAATATATAACTGTTATGAACAGTAAAAATCACTATTCATCAGAAAACTCAGATTTTGAAAATGTTATATTTTGATAACTCGTCTTAATACGAAGGCGTGGACGTAAGAAACGAAAGAAACGGACTTAAAACGAGAAAGTTACGCCAGTTTTACTAAAGTATACTTATAAACGTTTTTACTTTATAAATATGATTTCACTAAAACGATTAGATGGTGATGTAGCTATATAGAATTATATGTGGTATTAGTTAATCAAAGTACTATATTACTAGGGAGTTTCATAATGAGGCCTCTTCGGGGTGGCGTATCGACGAGTTGTTGGATTTACGATTTAAAGTGTCCTAGCTCCTCATACGTCACTACATGACCTCTTAATTATGATAGCCCGAACGATAGTATGATGAGCTATACGACCTATAAATAATCAAAGTGTTTAGTACTTATACGACCTATATTGGATTAGGTTGCATTCGATCGTAAGCGTGACGCATTTTCTATTGTGAATACTTGTTGATTACCATTCACTCGAGGTGAGTTCATAACCCCATTTCTATCTACTTATTTTACAATACGGAGAATTACATGCTTGAATTTCTTTAGACACAAGTGATTTCCAAACGTAATGCAATTTCCTGATTACATTATTGCTAAGTTAACCGTATTGCCCATTAAGTCCCCTTTTAACATGAACCGTTAAATACCTGAAAGTTTAACGCTAGTGTTATGGATAGATCTATCGGAACTAGAACCATCCCCGTCTGGGCTGTGGTTTTCTATTGACCATATGACGCAATTTAACATTTTAAAAAATTCAGTAGGATGTTTGGCAACATTCTGTATTGAGAAAAATCGAATGATTTTGTTGAACATCTTGTATCCTGTAGGCACAAACCTCGAGTACTGGTGATTACAGTTTACTTTACGTATAAGGTTCGTTGTCATGAGCTTAGTGCAATAATAAAGTTTTTGGACTATCGAATTTGTTTCATAGTCTACTGTTACTTAAATCTTGTGGTCCACGCTATTTCCTGATAAACCTATGAATTCACTCAACAATTTTGTTGATGTTTTAAGCATGTTTTTTAATCTCAGGTCTGAAGTATAAGCTTGGATGTAGCCGGTGACGGATACTATTTAGAGGGTCTGAGTTTCTTAATCAAAATGAAACTTTTGGTCTTGAAAAAATCTGAATGTCTTTTTAATAAAAACTATTGGACCTAACGTAAACTCTGATCTTTTGTAATGACATTGAATGAAACATAACTTATTTTTAACGTCCATTTATAGGTCCGTTTTCTATAATCTTGATTTTTGTACCTATTGACGAGCACCCCATTTTTCCCTTTCCACTGCGACCTAATTTTTGGGGTGTTTACAATGAGCATGACTATGACAAGCTAAAACCTAATCGTGAATCTATCGAGATCAATACCAAAAGCATGGCATCCACAGTCTCGTATAAATAAACGATGCTAATCGTTGGTCATGGACCGCGTGATGCAAAGCCATTGTTGAGCTTCCTGAAAATAAGCACAGATGAAATTGCTAAAAACTTATGGAAAAGCAAGCACCGATTGTTTGCAAGCGTAATGATAACTTAAGGAGAAATATACGTCATTTTTAAAATTGACTAATAGCCGATATAGAGCTTAATTGCATATATAATTTTTCTTTGTGCTATAATGCATTTGATGGGGTCGTTCTGGAATATTTTTCGCAACCGGTAGGGCATTATTAAATTAGACCGGAAGGGCGACATGTGTATTTTGGTTTTGGATAATGATGAGTATTTTGATTTGGATAATGATATAAATACATACCGATTTTGATTAATAACGTCTATCCTTGGTTTTTAGTAACGACGTTAAGTTATTTGGATTTTTTGGTAATGAAGTATATTCTCGGTTTTGAATATTGGTATAACTCCGTATTTGATTGCAACGTATGTTTTAATTTAATTAACGACGTAAGTTTCGGTCTTGGTTTTGATAAGCGAGGTGCGCTTGGTTTTGTTGTTTTTATGATCCCCAACTAAGTTCGGATCGATCATTCTTTTAGAAAATTTCCTCGTGAGAACGACGTAATCATTATTTTAATTCGGATATATTCCGCGACGAATTATTGTCCTTATGAAGAGAGCGACTATAAATGTTAGAACGACGTGATTTGGTTTTGTCGAATATATTTTCGTGACTTGTTTTTTCCTCTTATGATAAGAGCCTCCATGATTGTATCTTTATTTTGTTGGTATAATTACCATTTGTTTCGACTGACTTTCCATCCGGAATTTAAGTGAGGACGCATGAGCCCGTGCAATGACGAGGAGCCATCATGCCGCAAACGAAAGATAAGACGAGTAAGAAAGGACGAGCACCGGGACGGCGCTCCCTTAAGGTGGGTGGAATGTAACAACCCGAGTTTTACGACGCGTATGACGATCGCGAATTCGACGCCATAATTATTATTTTATAAGTTTATGAGAGCGAACATCGACATTTAAATTTTTATTTTTAGGGGGGGGGGGGGGGGGGGGGGGTGGGGGGGGGGGGGGGGGGAGGGGGGGGGAGGGGGGGGGGGTGGAGGGGAAATAAATGGGGGGGGGGTATTTTCCCCAATCCCACGTAATTTACGTAATGAACGAAATTTAAAAAAATATTTATTTTTTGACAGAGTTCGCGAGTCAACCTGTTTTGATGACCGCGTTCGTTGTACTCGTTACACCTTAAAACCCGCCCCGACCCCCCAAAACCACTCTTCTGTCGATTCAACAAAAACCCTCACGAACCTAACAACAATAAAAAATCACCTCCTGACGTACTTACAAACCCCTATAAACACTCGCCGGACACACCGCCGTTTAACCCACATAACCCCAAAAACACCGACAGCCACAACACCCCCCGGTAGCAGAGCCTTGTCCACAAGTGCTCAAGATACAGCACTTGATGACAGTGCGTCTTGGTGAAAAGAAATGTGGATACTTCTGCTTGAAATTGGAACCTCACGTTCCCAGTAAACTCAGACAATCGTTTAGAGTTCCCATCTAACCTTAATGAGGGATATGTGCGACTCAAGTCTCTTCAAATTGTTTGATTTTCGTCGATCCATAACTTTCTGTTGGTTCTTTCGTGTGGCCCACAAGAGTGGAGCATAGTTCATCACACGCACGTAGTTGCTAAACTAGCCTGTGAAACCACCAATTCAACAAGTTTAGACCAGACACATCATTCAGAATAGACTGACGTGAAATATGTTTAATGAACTTCGCTTAATATGTTTGTGGTAGCTGAAGCTTATAGGCAACAGTTCTAACTCTCTTGATTACCTTGAAAGGACCGACATACCTAGGGTTTAACTTCCCCCATTTGCCAAAACGCACAACTCCTTTCCAAGGCGAAACATTTAACATGACCTTGTCACCAACATGGAATACCTTTGGTTTACGTCTAATGTTTGCATAGCTCTTCTGTCGGTCACGAGAGGCTTGTATTCTGCTTTTGATTTGGATGATCTTTTTGATGGTTTCATGAATTATTGCAGGACCAGTAAGCTGAGCATCTCCAACTTCTTCCCAACATACAGGTGATCGACACTTCCGTCCATACAATGCCTCAAAGGGTGCAGCCTTTATGCTGGTATGGTAACTGTTGTTGTATGAGAACTCCACTAACGGTAAATGTCTATCTAAACTCTTTCCAAAGTCTAACACGCATGCGCGTAACATGTCTTCCAATGTTTGGATAGTCCTTTCACTTTGACCGTCAGTTTCGGGATGATAGGCCGTACTCATGTCCAATTGATTTCCCAATGCCTTATGAAGGGCTTGCCAAGAAGATGAAGTAAAATCACCAACACGATCGGAAGATAAAAGATACAGGCAATCCCCATGTCGGGTGACTACTTCCTTCATGGTAAGAGCTATTCATTACTTCTTCCATGGGATCATTTCCCTCATTGGTAGATGAGCAATTTTGTAAGACAATCAACGATACCAAAATGTATCGTACCGTTTGTCATCTAGGGAGTTAGTGGACGAATCCAAGTTAGATGTTTCTCCCAATCTCCATTTGGAATCCTGTTAGACCAGTAAGCCGGTAAGGTTTCTGAAGCTCTGTCTGACTTTATACACTTTCTACATCTGCTAACATAAGTGTATGTTCGCCTTCATGTTAGGCCACCAATACAACTACTTCAAGTCTTGGTACATCTTATCTGAACCCGGATGAATAGAATATTTTGACTTATGAGACTAGTGCATGACTAGAGTTCTTAAGTCGCCATAACACGGTAACCAACTCCTGTTGTTTAAACATAAGGTTCTGTCCGCACGGGTTCAATCTTTCCTTTGTACGGTCTGTCCGAGAGCATACCTCCACATCTTTAGTAGTGAGTTTTCAAGGTTTAAATGCTTCGGTTTGAGCGTCTAGGATTTGTTTTAGGAAGATTTCAAACCAATATCATGAACTAATGCTCGAACCATTAAAGGTAGACCGTTCTTTCCTGCTCAAAGCATCAGCAACAACGTTTGCCTTCCCCGGGTGATAACGAATATCACAATCATAATCACTAAAAAATTCCAACCAATGTCGTTGTCTCATGTTCAACTCTTTTTGATCCAGGATATGTTATTAATACACTTGGTTCGAAAAAATGGTGCAACACCTATGTTCCGTATAAGTAATGTCTCCAATCTTAAGAAGCGAACACCACATCTCCAGTTCCAGATCATGGAGTTGTGTAGTTTTTCTCATGAATTTTAGTTGTCAAGAGGCATATCTATAACCTCTCGTTTTGCATAAGTAACGAGCCCCCCCCCACCCAAACCGTTATGCAAAGCATCGCAATAAACAATGAAGTTTTTTGATCCTTTAGGCAAGGCCAGAATGGGTGCACTACACAGCTTTTGTATAATCAATTGGAATGCGGCTTCCTCCTTCTCTCCCCAATCAAACTTCACATTCTTCTGAGTCAGCTTAGTCATTGGCTTTGCGATTTTGAAAAGCTCTTCACTGAACCTGGCGGAAGTACCGCAATCCTAAAAATTGGCGGATCTCTGTTGGACTCTTAGGAGATGCCCAATATTTAATTGACTCGATCTTTGCTGGGTCTACGTGAATGCTTTTGCTATCAATTACGTGTCTGAGAAACTATACCTTTGAAATCAAAAATTCACACTTGGAAAATTTTGCGTACAACTCCTATTTCTTAAGCAACTCTAAAATTAATCTGAGATGATCTTCATGCTCTTCCTTGTTCTTTGAATAAATTAGTATATCGTCGATAAAGACAATAACAAACTTATCCAAATACGGTTTGCACACCCGGTTCATGAGGTCCATAAATACAGCAGGTGCGTTTGTTAACCCAAAATGCATCACTTGGAATTCATAAATGGCCATGAATGCTCCTAAAACTGGTCTTTGAATATCTTCTTCCACGAACCCTCAACTGTGTACCTGCTTGTAATCGAGTCTTAGAGTAGACACTTAACCCTTGCAGTACAAACAGTCCAATCCCTAGGAAGTGGATAACGGTTCTTCACCGTTAATTTGTTCAGCTCACGATAGTCGATGCACATACGGAACGATCTGTCTTTATTCTTGACAAACAAGACCGAGGCTCCCCAAGGTGAAGAGCTGGGTCTTATAAATCCCTTGTCGGATAGTTCTTGAAGTTGTCTGCCGATTCTTTTCATTTCTGATGTGCCCAATCGATAAGGAAGCCCGTGCAATAGATGGCAGCACCTGTACCAAATCAATTGGAATCTACTTGTCGACTGTGGAATACCCGGGCAAGTCACAGGAAAGACTTCAGAAAGTCTCTAACTTTTTGGCACATCCGCAGTCTTTCCCCTGCTGCCATTGTCTGCCTCCTTCGTGTAACGGTGCCAAAAAGACTCACATCCCTTCGACAAATCTCTTAGGCCTTATGTACGAAATGATATTTAGTCGGATTCTCCACCTTGGTTGTTTCCAATTCCAAGAAAATAACCATTTCTCACCGGAAGGACACTACTAACTTCTCGTCGCAAATGATCACTCATGATACTTTGATAACATCCATCCCTAAAATGAACATCAAAACTATCGAGTGTGACAGCATCAAGTCGATGTTGAAAGGATGATTCATGAAGTTTAGAGTGCAACCTCGAATTATGGTGTTAACTCCTATGATTTTCCCATCGGCTAATTCTACGTCATAATGATTTTCTAATGTAGTGGGGGTAATGTTAATCAAGGCACTAAAAGTATTAGATACAAAGCTCCTATCCGCACCAGTATCGAACAAAATCATAGCATAACGGTTGTTGAGAAGAAACGTACCCGTGATGACGTTAGAGTCCGGGCTAGCATCTCTTCCTCCCAAAGCATAAGCTCTTCCTTGAGTTGTATCAGTCCCGTTGCCATTTCTACGGTTCTTTAATTTTGGGCAATTTTTCTTGATGTGGCCGGTGTTACCACATTCGTAGCATGCCCCAGCCTTTTGATTCTTGTTGTTGTTGTTGTTATTGTTGTTGTTGGTATTGACCCGACAATCAGTGGTAGCATGGCCATACCTCTTGCATTTTCCACACTTGGGTGCACATTGCCTAGTGTGGTGATAGTTGCACTTGGTGCACAGAGGTAGGTCCCTAGTATAAACCTTCTTTTCACCAGACCATAGTGTATGCCTTAGCTACATATTGCTTCTTGTGGGTTGGTGATAGTTTCTTGACGAATCATCAGCCTTCCTCTTGTTTTCATTTTGCCTTTCCGCATAAGTGGGGAGTTTCTGATCCATCAAGTCGTTGGCCAACTCGATAGCAAAATCAAGAGTGTTGGGTCTTGCAGACATGACATTTCCATGAATGTTATCGGGAAGTCTACCGATATACTTGTCAATCTTCACGGTTTCATCAGCAAGAAATTTGGTGCACATCAAGGCTAGTTCTTGGAAACGCTGAGTGTAAGCTGCAACATCGTTTCCCCTGACCTTAAGATTCCACAGTTCAATTTCAAGTTTCTTGATTTCACCATTTGGATAATATTTGTCCGTTAATTTCTTCTTGAAAGTCCCCTAAGTCATAGCGTAAGCAGCATCATGACCTAATGTTCTCACATGACCATTCCACCAGGTTAGTGCAGCACCTAGCAGAGTGCATGTAGCAAACTTCACTTGATTTTCAACAGCACAACCGCTAATGGGGAATACTGATTCTATCTTTTCGATCCATTTAGACAAGCCAACAATACCTTCAGTTCCCTTGAAGTTCAAAGGTTGGCATTTCATGAAGTCGATGTAGGAACAGCCACGTGCAGGTTGCACATGCCTTCAGATTCCTCCTCTTGAACTTTAGCTTCCGACATCCTGAGTAGAGTTTCTTTGGATTGAACGATCGATCATAGCTTGAATGGATTCTGGAGTCCTGGCGTCGTTTGTTCCTTGTCTTGTTACAGGCATGATTATAATAATCACAAGAATACAATGTGTGTGAGATACAATTACAATGTCGATACAAATGAATATGATAATAATAACTACACCATAACACAATGGAAAATGAATAAAATGAGATCAACCATAACATCATACATCAACATTTCATAACATAATGTCGAATCATACATGATTTGTTTGGATACAAAATGACTACAAATGATCTTAGTACATAAAATGAAAATACGAATTACCCATAAAGCTTAATAGACTATACATGATAACTAGAAATGAAAAGTACAACTAACAGCAACTACCGGCATCCACTAACAAAGCTACTACTGGCTCTCCACCGTAATCAATCCAAGCTCTAGCCCTCGAGCACCTGGGTAGCATTATCAGTCTGACTGCAACTTCCTCAAATCCTCTATCGCAGCCACACAACACTCATGTTAGTCTCCAGAGTCTCAAGTCATGCCAATAATGCCCTGTTCCGAGCCTTGGAAATAAAGTAAGCCTGGCGTACCTCATGTAACTCTGTCTCGTAAGGTGTCCTCTGACCTCTCACTACATCAATCTCGAGCCTAATGTCTCTGCGGTCAGTCCGAGCATCATGAAGCTGTGTATAGAAAATCTCACGCTCTTGCCTATCGAACCTGTGCCTGGTATCTGACCCTCAAATTGACCTTCCTCAATGAAGTCATCCCAGTGCTCATTTAGTCGTATAAAGCTCTAACAGTAACCAACATCCTCCGCTCTGTTCAGCACTCTAGCATAGTCTTAACATCCAGACCCGAACTACGAATCAAACCCTGCCCTGCCCCAATAGCATCAATAAAATCATATTGATCTCTAGGTGCTCTATCAGCAGTAGAACTCTCTGCTACATCACACCCAGGTGGGGGAGGAGTAATTAAAAATCTCCTCCGAGGTGGCATGTCCTCCTCGGGGATGTCATCTCTCATACGGATCATGGCTGCCCTATGACCCAATGGTGCCTGATCATAGGTAAGGCTAGTGGAAGGTATAGGTGTGACCGTGTGCTCAACAATGCATGCCTTCATGAATGCTGACATGGGTGGCTTAAGTCTGACAGTCTTCCGTGCCCTACAGAGACGTGTTTAAGAAAAAGGGTTCCTAGTTTGAGGTAACCTAGGTGGTGGTGGTGTAGCAGCAGTCTTGTTCTCCTCGAACGGCTTAGTCTTGTCAGAATCCTTAGAGGACTTATCCTCCTTAGCACCCTCATGCTCAGGCTCATGCTCCTTGCTGGGGACTCTCAGATCCACACCTCATCCTCATCATTAGTCCCTGGCTCGTCAGGATAATCAATAGAGTCTGCATTAGTGTCATCCTCTATCGGATCCGAGTCAGCAATGTATCCAGGTGACTCAGCAGTCGGTGAAGCATCTTCAGCATATGGCTGATCCTCGGCCTGGATGTCATCATCAGATGGTACATGATGCTCTAGGTGCTCTGGCTCTGGAGCATATATTGGTACATGCTCATCTAACTCCATAGGATCAAGTACATAGGCAGGTGATAGTAGGTGTGCCTGCCCTTGTTGGGCGACCTCCTCGTACGAGTCCATATCCGGAAGCTCGTCGGTATTCACGAGCAGAATACCCCATGATGATGGTTCGTTTAAATTGAAAGATACAGACGTATAGGTAACAGTTGATGAAGCGTTGTCTGAAGACATGGAAAATCTGTAATCATAATATAAACTTGTATAAGTATATTATATAATACCAACCTTAATTATAATAATGTATCATAAACACGTATATAACTTATGTAAGCACTTAGTACAATCAACTAATGCTAAAATGATGTATGACATGTAAGCATGTATACTAGATGTAAATAAGTAATGTATGTATGTCCCTTTGAAAAACTTTTAAATAACACAACGTTTGAAAACGGTTATAGACCAAATAAAAATGTTTAACCTGGTTCTCTATAACCTTGGCTCTGATACCAATCTGTAACACCCCCAAAATAGGCCACAGTGGAATATGATGTTCCGGGGGTATTACTTCATAGATCAATAGCACAAGATATAAGAACGACCATTATAAGGGTCGAAAAAAAACTGATACATTAGATTTAATAAATGGTTCGTTACAAATGCCCTTTGGCCTAACTTGTTTAACTTGGATAAGTAAAGATTTTTGACAACATAACAAATCCCCAAAATGTAATGCTTGTAAATCTTTATGACAATATGACATCAACAGACAACCATCCAATGTATCACTGACTTGCACCTTATTGACCTGAAAAAACATGTTTAAACTGTCAACAATAATGTTGGTGAATTTATAGGTTTATGAATTTAATGAAGCGGATGACAAGATTTTCCTATAATATAGTAACAAATACAATATCACAAAAATGTATTACGAAATGCACTAAGCTCATGACACTGAAGCTAAACAATATATGTATATCAAATACATATAAATGACTTTGCCTAATGTAGATGTTCAACCCGTAACATCCATGAGTCCAAATGGTATACGTTCGTCATTTCTGGCCAACCGGTAAACTAGCAAGCGCTACTTGCCCGAACGGGGATGTTAATCTCAAATAGATCTATTCATAACATTCGCGCTCACATAATGCAATTAACAATTACATCTATGCAATTAACAATTCATGATGATGGGCATAGTGGGTTATAGCTACTTAGGCAAACTCGTAATATTTGAATTTAAAATGTACTTGCATCAAGTTTGTAAAACAAACATGATCTCATCCTCGACATTTGATAAATGATTGAAAAGGTATAAAATTGAGGACTATAAACTCACATCAAGTAAGGATAACGTAGAAGCAAAGTAGTGGCACAAATAACGATGCAAACCACTTTATCTGTAACCCATGAATAAATAATACATATTTACTAAATGGAAAACTAATAATAAAAATACTTGCAATATCGTCCCTAGTGTGTGCTTGAACTATATTTGAAATAATGATATTTGAAAACAATTTCTCGTTTTTTAAAAAAGATCAACTTTATCGGGTCAACGCGGTCAAACCATAAGTATATAATTTACGACTTCGGATATTTAAGAAACTAGGTCGTATATACTTTAAAATATTAGTTTAGGTCAGCCCTTGGTTTGGTCTCTAAGTACGTTAATTAATTTGACGAAACATTAACGTTTACTATTTGAGTTAAGCGTATATTTTTCTAAGTTTTAACATGGAGCGACTTAGAGTTTTACGACTAAATTACGGGTTCGCTAGTTGACGATATAGAAAAGTAAAAATATATTTGAAATCTCAGTTGGGTAGTCTACAACTTTCATTAAGTAAGTTTCGTCTAAAAACGTCGTTTAAGTATTTAAAAATGAGGCTAAATATGTGCGGGTCGCATGGCAGTTTTATACTTAGAAAATATTTAAGTTATTTCAGCTTATGGTGCTTGCGTGGTCAGACTTTTAAAGGCAGATTGTAGCCTCGATACTCAAAGTTAGGCCAAAATAGAAATACCTCATTAATCTATGACCTACTGGCTACTACTTATCTTTTATAAGTTTTGCATGACGGGGTCGTTATCTAGTTCAAAAATGAGTCGAAAGGTAGGTGCACACGCATGCAGTCGTGGCTGTATGCACACCAGGTGTTCGACAA
This sequence comes from Tanacetum coccineum, assembly GCA_026074375.1. Lineage (NCBI taxonomy): Eukaryota > Viridiplantae > Streptophyta > Magnoliopsida > Asterales > Asteraceae > Tanacetum > Tanacetum coccineum. The sequence continues at coordinate 17,980 of BQNB010072090.1, forward strand.
TTTGTCGACACCAGTGACGAGCATCCATTTTTAAGTGTGAATTACGGGCTGGTTATTAAACGAAATAAAGTGATTCCTGTTCCCTATTAAAGCTAGTACTTTGGACTTTATTTAGAAACACTTGGTTCGTTATTTCAGTTAGTACACGCATCACAATAATTCGAGGAAAAGTGACTCGTTGGCTGTTTGCAAAAGGAGGGCGAAGTGGCAGGTTCTACATGACAACTACATGGCAACTGTTTGCAAAAGTAGGTTTTGTTTCATAACAGGTTTCAAGCACATACTAATGACACATATATTGCATATTAAGATAGGTGATAAGGAGTAATAGCTCACAATGCTCAAGATTGAACATGTAGGAGGCTTGCCACAACGAATGACTAAACTCTTTACTCCTCACGAATATAACTCGACACCCAATACAATATTAACCGTGACCACTTGTGCCTCTTAGGAACCAAATACGCTTGTTGCTCGCTGGTCTTGGTGTGGTTGGCTTGCAAAAAGAATGAACCCCAAAGAAATCAAATTAGGGTTTCTTAAGATTAGGGTTTCTAGGGCTTATGGAGAGGGTGAAGGTGTAAGGGTGGTGTGTGTGTATGAAGCGAACCCAGAAAACAAAAGGATTAGAGATTGTGAGAGTTGATGATTTTAAGTTATGGAGGTCTTGTGAAGACACCATACTCGGCCAAGGTTTTTATAACTGAATATAAAGGTAAGAGGGCTAGTCTAAAGAGGTGGTCACAAGTGTATGTAGAGGCAATTGGGGTAAAGGTTGGGTTTCATTCGATCTGTGTATAGTGATTTAAAGGTGAACACTGTTTGAGACTTGGAGGCAAAACCGATGATATGGCTGCTTAGCATTCACAAGTATGCGTAGGTTTTATAAAAGAGTTTGTAGGCTTTTTCATGTTGGATAAAAAAGATACATAAAAGAGGCTTTAAAAGTCTAGTGTTTATCTAAATGTTTTAATGTGAATTTTAAATAGTATGTAAGGAGAAATCGAACACATGTACATATTTTATGGGTAATACTGAGTTTTGTTCTTAGCTTTTATTAAAGTTACTTTAGCGTAGATTTGTTTTAGAACATTTTTACTTGGAAAGATTTAGTGAACGAAATCAAGAAACTTTTCTTGATGAGCAAATAATCTAAATGACAGTAAGTAGCTTTCTCGACGCAAAATATAAATTAAATGACGAGTAAGAAGGATTCATGTAAAGTCTTAATGAGCTTAGGTCAAAATCCTAGCTTAACGATAACGTTTAATACCTACACGATTTAACTATAGTGGTTTATATGGAAGTAAACACACAAACCTAGTAATTAAAAGCAAAATGAAATAACTGGGTTCGTTATATGACCTGAAAAACACGGGGTGTTATACTATGAACCATCAATTGCTTGATTCGTAGGGACCAATTCCTGGGATGACACTAACTCAAGCTCTGACGGCAATACAAACTATGGCTGACGACTCTTAAAAGTGGCACGATGGAACATCAAGCAGGAACATTATCACATAAGTGATTACTGGGGGGGGGGGGGGGGGGGGGGGGGGTGGGGGGGGCGGGGGGGTGGCTGGCGGAGGTAAAGTAAATTGGATAACTTGGGACCCGATATGAAGAAGCTGAAAGAAAATGTTCATGCAATCCAAGTTGGATGTCAAATCTGTAAAGGACCTCACCTTGATAAAAAATGTCCTCTCAACGAGGAAGTCAAACAGGTAGATGAGGTATGGTGAATTTGGGTTCCCCGCTCCTTTCAACGGAAGTAATAGAGCCAAGTTTCGTGTAGGTCCATCGGGATACTACACTCGTACATATAATCAAACACCGTCTGGAGAAAAGAGACCAAACTTGGTCAAAACAATTAATAAGTATATAGAAGGAGCTGCCAAAAGACAAGCAGAACAGGATGAATGGCTGAAAACTTTTTGTCAAAACACCGAGAAAAGCCGAATTGAGCACGATAAAATCATCCAAAAACTCAAATCTCAGGTGAAAACCTTAACCGCTGAAGTAGAAACAAAGGTAGCAAAACTAGAAGAATGTAAAATGATCATCGCTAATGACGGGACACCTTTGTACACATCATTTTATTACTCTCCCGAAGAACTCGAGTATTTTTCTGCTAATTCTGGATTTTCGGACGACGAAAATTCTGAAAGCACTGAATTAAAAACTTCCAAGGTTATTCCTAACTTAAAATCAAACCTACCAGAATAGACGATAAACCACTATGTCGAACCTTATGTATCACCAATCCTTTTTCCTAATCGATTAAAACAACATGCTGAGGAAGCCTTAGTTCATGAGACCATGGAGAGCTTAAAGAAAATCAAGATAAATCGGTCCCTCCTTAAGGAAATCAGACAGATGGATATTTATCCTAAATACATGAAAGACCTGGTGGCCAATAAGCAATTAAACAAAGAGTATGATGAAGTTAGGATGAATCCTAGATGCTCAGCTCTTCTACAAAATCACCTACCTCCAAAAGAAAATGATCCAGGAAGTTTTATTCTTCATTGCTCTATCGAACGGTTAGATTTTAACAATGCTTTGGCTGACCTAGGAGCTAGCGTTAACATTATGCCTTTTCCCATGTTTAAACGCTTAGGAATAGGAAAACTTGAGCTAATCGATATGATTATAGAAATGACGGATGACACTAAATGCATCCCAAAAGGGATTGTCAAAAATCTGCTCATAAAAATTGATAAATTTATTCTCCTAGTTGATTTCGTCATACTTGACATGATTGAGGACTTTAGGATGCCCATCACTTTAGGAAGACCTCTTCTCGCTACTTCCCATGCAAAAGTAGACATATTTACAAAGACCATTTCTTTAGAGGTTGGGAATGAAAAGGTTATTATAAAATAAGAAGTAATTTTTTTGACAACATACACGAATCTGTTCGAATGATCAAAACCAAGATGAACACGGAAGAAGATGAATTAATGAAAATCGATTCTGATTTATTCACATATAATACTAACGCATGCGAAATTAACCATCTTTTATCTATTGACCCTGATGTGTTCACTTATGATATAGAGGTTCAAGAATCGTATGAGGAAATTGTTTACAGGTGTAGCTTGATCGCCCAAGAAGCAAATGGGGGATTTAGGTCAAACTTAACCTCTACCAAGAAAAAATTACATTGGTGTACCCCTATCTCTCGCATGAAAGAAGGAGTTCAAGAAATATAGGCCTCTTGCAGCCCCTTTGAGGAAAAATGTGACGGAGGTAGCTTATGCCATAATGAAATTAAATGTTATTGGGAAAGTGAAAACGATGGCAAACGAATATATGTTGAATGGGAGAATTTAAGCTTAAATGATTGGTTACGAATTAGGTTTGGAGAGGTTAGTGAGATAGCTAGGGATAAAATTCTTAGAGATCATTGGAGAAAAATATCTGGGAACGAATATGATGACATTGAAGACTTTAAAGATCCTGATGGATGCGGGGAAAGTAAGGAAAATGAAATTCTAGGAACAATAATAAACAAGTTACACGATGAATGGTTGAAGGGAACGCATGTAGATGATGACGATTTAGAAGGGATTATTGATTACCTTGAACCAACATTATATGACGGATTTATTGATTCAGATGACGAAGAATACAAGGAAAGGAAGTGCAGATTGCTGGGAATGCCCTACATCAAACCACCCCTAATTTTAATTGAAAAGGTCAAAGTTACTAGATATTACTGGGTCCAGAGAATTTATACAAAAATAAAATTTTCAGAAACGAAAGAATTATCTAGGACTAGGGGAAATATTGCCAACATAAGAGCTGGAATTAAGGAAGAAATCTTAAGGAATGACGATGAGAAAGAGTTATACGACGAAATGTAGAATGGGCATGAGCCTAGCTTAAAGACTAGTTAATAAACAAAAGTACTTTTCGGGAGACAACCTGTCTTTTTATCAATAAATTTCATTTTCTGCATATTAGTTGGTTTGCATGTTTTACTTTGTTTTGCAGGTTCCAGCAGCTAGGAGGCAACTTTCGAGACCGACTCAAACAGTAATTTTGTGGTAACTTTGCTGATTTAGCAGCAGTTACCTATTCAATTATGATGTTAACCCTCTTTTGGTTATGCCGTAAACTTATAAACTTAAATTTTCAAAATACCACAAGATTATGGGGTAACCACCGGAGTTACGCCGTAACCTCTTTCTGAAAAACCTTAAAATAAAGTTTTAACGCATTGCTAAACCTTGTATATCTAAATGAACTTTGTGGGTATGTTCTCTGGAAACCCTCACGAGACTTCACTCGTCCACTTGGGCCACCAAGTGGTTTAAAAGGCTTGTTGCATATGCTAAATGCAACCGTGATTCCTACGAAAGTGAGTTAGGTTTGTATTTCTTGTATATTTATCATTGAACGATTTTATGTTGTTAGTTTGTTTTAGTGATCACAGGGGAAAATGAGCTTGCTTAAGATGGAGATTTTCTGAATTTCTCCGCCGGCTTATTACATTTCATATGTTCAGAAGCAAAGCTCAAGGGAGTTTCTTGTTCTAATTCTACTCTTCCTGTTTATTTCATTTCCTTAATGTACAATAGGGACATTGTACAAAACAAGTGAGGGAGGAAAGAATTAATCACTTAGATCTTATTCTTGCCTTCGATTTTCTAATTTTCTTTGAAAAATTATGCTAATTTTAAAAAATTTGACACATTTTTCTTACTGAACTAGAATGAATCTTTGCCGAATGCACATTACCCTTTATTATTACTTGGTGAGGTTTAAGCCTGATGTTCCGTTTTCATCTCATTATACAAAAATCCACCAAAATATTGAGTGTGCCGGTAGTATTGTAGACTTTAGAACTTGGCCTGTACATTATTTCGAGACCTAATTGATTAGCAGGAATAGATGGTTCGAGAAGGCAACATTTAGGAAATCACCCAAAAAGCCATTATGTATGTGTTTATCGACTTGTTACACTGACTTTGATCGACCTTCACCATGTTAAAAACCCTTTTGTTGCACACATCATTAGTGCAAGATACCCCATATCGACCCTTGTTAAGCCAAACATGTTTTCACCCTCTATATTAAAATGTTTCTTACACCATTTCGCCTTAGCCAACCCTGTAGTCTATATTTATATTTGTGTTGAAATTTATGGCTACCTAAATTCATGGTTCAGAAAAATGGTTTGAAGATTGGCACGTACTTTAATGATACATCATTTTGATCATGGAAGACCCACCAGTATTATCACTTTTGATACTGTTTATCTCAAGTGGGGGGATATGTTATATGTTATACAGGAGTATTGTAAAAAAAGGGTGGTGCAACTATAAGATACCTAGTGATATAACTCCTGATGCTGGTTACGTATTACAAAACCAACTAAGTAAAAAGGTGGTGCAACTATAAGCCACCTAGTGATTTTGGGGATGGTGCAACTATAAGCCATCCGAAGTATAAAGGTGGTGCAACTATAAGCTACCTAGTAAAGAATGGGTTAGCATGCTCTGGAAGATCTCATCATTAGCTAACCCATAATGATGATATGATTACATTTTCGCACTCGAAGACTTGAACTATGGATGGACAGTAGCCGATATGGATACCTTAGATTATATAGGACTAATTGTTTTATGTTTTTGTCTTAACACCAATTAAATGTGTATCCCATGTCTATCCTAACCGTTTATATCATCCAATAAACCTGTGTTATGTTACCCATATTGCCTTTAAGAATTGTTTAGACCCTAACTCTAACTGGTGCAGATTTGTGTACTTCCTAAGCTAATGATATAATACATGCTATGACTGTGCAGTTGAGCGATCACCCCAAAAATGAACACTTAGACTAGTTGAGAGTTGAGAGAACTCTGATCTCCTTTTTCGTGAGGTGATCGGCTTTGATGTTTCTAGCATATGACTTTTATAGATTCATTTATTTGAGTTAAATCAGAGAAAATATTTTTCTAAACTATTCTAACAGGTCTACTTGAGGGCAATGAGAAGTTAAGTGAGGGATATTTGATAACATCAAATATTTGAAACTTTTTAGTGTCAAATTCCCCACGAAAATACTTGCAATTGTCTTATAAATACTTGAGTTTGATACTTTTACGGTTATTTTGTTGTTTTCAATTAAAATGCAAGTATGAGACAAGAAACACGGGAATGGACCAAAAAATAAAGAAAACACGAAATCATATGAGACTTTACGACGTAACCCCTATGACAGTGTTACGCCATAACCTATTCAAGGCAAAGACAAAACCAAGCATGGCATCAATGCCTAGTGCAAATCCAATGCTTGTGGATTTGAATGAAATGGAAAATGTTTTCAAAAAATTGTTTGAGTTACTAGAAAAGAATTGTAAACGAGAAAGCATTTTCTATACGTCTAAAGAAAAACTTCGATTAATCGATGCTTGTGTAGAAGCCAAATTAATTCTTCGAGAATGGCATGTCTATTTTGAAGTCTTTCAGAATCGATTTAAAAGAGATGTAAAAGAAATGAAAGATGTTTTTGTTTCAGTGGAAAATGATCTTGATGAAACTTTCAAACAAAATGAGCTTTTAAAAGATCGACTCTTGGAAGCATCCTTAGCTGAAGATATCAAGAATCTTGTCATAACCTCTTGTGTGGAAATAAGGAATAAGGATTTACATGATGAAATTGACAGAATTTCAAAAGAGTCAAAAGATGTTTCAAATGAGAGTAAAACAACTGATACGGTTTGTAATGATGCATTTGGAGTCACACAGGAATTGTCAAAAAGAATTGTTGAATTGGAAAAAGATTTGTCAAAATTTGAGGCAAAGAGTATTGCTTTTGAAATCGCACTTCAACACAAGTCTCGAGAAAATAATTCTTTGAAAACAGTGCAAAAAGAAAATGAGAATTTTATGGCATCATTACAACTCGAGAATGCTCATTTGAAACAGACTTATAAAGATTTGTTTGAATCGGTTCAAAGGTCAAAGGTTGAGACTAATCAATGTGATGAAGTCAAAGTTAAGGACAATTTTGATGAAATTGAAACTAAAAACATTGAGTTGGAATATCGAGTGGCGTCATTAATTAAGGAGAATGAACACTTGAAGTTGACTTACAAAAACTTGTTTGATTCAATCAAAAAGTCACGGGTTTAAACAAAAACTTCAAATGTAACACAAAACGAGGCAAAAAATCTGAAGTCTCAATTGTTTGAATTTGCTGAAACAAAGTTCAGTAATATTTTGGAAAAGATTGAATTTTTCAAAAAGTCACCGGGGGAGAAACAACATCTTTTTGAAAACAAAACAAGTGTTTTTCAAATAAAGATTGATGAGCTGGAAAAGGTTTTAACTCAACAAACAAAAGATTTTAATGTTGTCAAGCTTGAATTGTCCAACAGAACTGCTAAATTTGAGGCGTATTTTGAAAAACTTGAAAAAACGAAAGTTGTTCTTGAACGACAATTGGCTCGTAAGGTTGATGATTCTAAAGCTGAAAATGATCAATTTTTGAAAGAAATTAATCATTTGAGAACTCAATTGGAAAATCTGAAAGGAAAGTCTGTGGAAACTAAGTTTGATAAATCTTTAATTTTGGGAAAACCACCTTCTGATAAACATGTAATAAACTCTCAAATTTCAAAATCATGGTTCATTCCCAAAATTGTTGTGCAAAAGGATTTGTCAAAACTAGTCACTGCACAGTCTTTGACTAAAAATGAAAAAGATTAGTTTTTGAAAAGAATTGCATCTTTGGAATCAAAATTAGCATCACAAGATATTCATTCTTGTCAAAAAGAATATCATGGGTTGAGAACTTCGTATAATGCTTTAAAAGTGAAGTTTGATGCTCTTAATCTGAAAAAATGGAACATCAATGTTTCAAAATCTTCAAAACCTAAAGAAAGTGTTTCGAAAAAGGTTCACACGGGTGAATTCTCAAAACCGTTTTTAAGAAGGTTTCCCAGTTTACAACCTATTCTTTACAAAAAGATAGAAGGTTTTCTAAGAATTCTCAAAGTTTTGAAACATTTTTTCCTCAAAAGGGTTTTAAGACAAGAGCTTCAAATGCAAAGAATCAATCTTTTGCAACATCACACTCTTGTTTTACACCGGTAAAACAAGTGTGGAGACCAAAGCAAAGTCATTCGAAATCTTTCAAATATTCCAAATCAAAAATGCTTTCAATGCAAAACAAGAATGACTCTGCTTCGACCATCCACAAGAAAGGAAGATTTTCAAACAATGCAAAAACAAATTTTCAGAATGTTTCATCAAATGATAATAACAAATGGAAATTTTCTTCGTCAACAAGATTTAAAAATTCACATGAAACACCGAGTTTCAAAAATCAATGGAAAATCAAAAGCAATTTTAAATCTCCGTTGATTCCACGAGAATTGTTTTCAACTGAAACACCGGTTTCAAGCTCTCATTGGAACTCAACATCTTTACATCGACTTGACACAACTTTCAATTGGTTTTTAAAATTTGGTAAACCCGTTAGCACCGTGCTTAAATGGGTTCCAAAGGTTGTTGTCTAAATTCGATACAAATGGTTTGTAATCAAATGTCAGATTGCAACCCGGTCTTCAAATAAAAGAAAAGTGTACGTTTCAGTGCGCTTTATCTTTAAAAGAAGAGAAATCTTCTTTGTCCCGAGCAATTTTTTATCAACATCATTTCAAAAAGTGTGCTCGGGACATACGATTTCTAAGTAAATGTCAGCTTAGGACTCGTTCTTCAAATAAAGGAAAGTGTACATTTTTGTACATTTATCCTCGCAACGGGAAGCTTACAACTTCTCGGACTTGAGCTATTTCATTTAAGATATTCCAAATCTTGAGCTCAAGTAAAATGGTATACAAAAGTTTGAACACAAATTTTCAAGAGTTATTCAAAAAGATTTTTCAAAATCTTTCAACTTGTGTGTTCAACACTCCCTTCGTTCACTCATTTGATATATTTTTGAAGGGGAGTATAAAGGAAAATGTTTTGAACAAATGAATAATAATCGATTTAAAAGTAGTTGTTGTCAAGTGTGTTTATATCAATAAGCGTGCAAATGGTGAAGATTGTGTCTGGTTACGACCGTTTCCTGAAATTAACAGGATGAGGAGTGAGCAATCTACTGACCATACGTTTTAGGTATCGACATACTTTGATACAACTAGTTTTTCAGATTTGTTTAAAGCAAGCTCAAATGTTCCAAATCAAAATCATGCTATATCTATTTTCTCTCATGGGCTTTTTTAATCCAATGATATCAAAAATATCATTTGGTATGCTATTTTTGAAGGGGAGAAAATTGGATTAAAATGTGATCAAGAAAGATAAATGCTTAAGTGTGTTGAATATCAAAGTGATCTAAAAGACTCAAAGTGCAATCAACTCTTTCCTCCATGTGCAAAATAATTTTAAATGAAATAATTTTGAATATCGATGCACATGTGTAGGGGGAGTATTTCTCAAAAATGTGAACTTCAAGTGTTTAAATGTTTTGATTTATATCAAACACTTTGATTGATTTTCAAATGGTTTTATGGTTCTGATCTTAATACCCAACAACCAACTACCTCACGATGATCAAAGAAGAAATAAGGTGGTAAGGTTAGGTATTATCCCATGATCCAACCAGAACCGAAGGGATCTACCCAGGGACATTCCATAGATTGAATAGAAGTCCTTAGGTATGATGGAGTAGAATGTGAATGGGAATAATGTTAACTAAGGCATGAGTTATCATCGGAACAATCACAACAAGATGATAATGAGGACGCGTTAGTTTAACATTGAAGGGGTTGAAGAATGAAAAAGAAATGTATGGATAAAGGGTGAAAAGAAAGAAGCCCTCCACAAACTTTAGGCAGAAACCGGGTCAATACATAATCTATCGAATATCACAAAGATGATATTTGGTATTGAAGAAAGACATCATGGACCCAGTGATGCAATGCACAACCCTTCCCAGCCACTCAAGATTCTCAAAAGATCTTTTTCAATGTCACGGAGATTAATGCCTAATCTATTAACATCTCACTCCGATATTGAATGATATGAAAAGGATGGCAGTCTGCTCCAGCCTCCGATCACTAAAACCAAAAAGCACTAATCGAGTCTAGAGCCAAATGAGATCAATTCATAAATCTCACATAGGACACAAAAGTACATTTGTATTAAACTTCAAAGATACAAAGGTTACCACGTAGGCTTCAAAGACCAGCAGTGGAAGGTCACTAAAGGCAGTTTGGTGGTAGCTCGTGGAAATAAATGTGAAAGCCTGTATATGGTTGAGGTACACCTCGAGGGTATTGGTGCAATTATTGATGGTAGTGGCAGTGCAACTTTGTAGCGCCAGAGACTTGGTGATATGAGCAGGATTGGTATGAACATGTTAGCTTCCAAAGGCAACATTCCAAATATACGGAAGGTAGATATCTACTTCTGTAAGCCAGGTGGTTTGGGAAAGAAAAAGAATATTTCCTTCATAATGTCAAAGAAGACAAGGAAACCGCAGATAGGTTGGAGCAAGTTCATTTAGAAGGCTATGGCCCTACATTTATTGCATCAATCTGAGGATCCCGCAACTATGATAATGTTATCGAAGATTGTTGCAGGAGTTACGGTAAGTATAATGCAAACCTTCAGGAGAAGTGTCTGAAGTTTGATAATGGTGGAGAGTATAGTAGCTGACCGATTAAGTTTTGTGTCGAGAACGGGATTATGATGCTGAAAATGGTCCCGGAAACACCTTTACAGTTTGGTGTTGCTGAAAGATTGAGCCGAATATTCAGAGCAGAGAGCACGGGGCTTCGTGCAGAGGCTCCGAAGATGTTATGGGTAGATTCAGTTAGTACGACCTACTTAATCCATCGCATACCCTACGTTTTGATAGGGCTGTGTATTCTAGAGGAGGAATGGCGAAGGAAGGATACTAGTCTCGTAAACTTGAAGGTATTTGATTGTGACTCATTTGTTAAAGTAAAAGATGTTTGTGGAGAAGCCATGAAATGTACATTCATAGGCAACGATTTAGATGAAATGTGATACAGCTTTCGGGATATGAAGAGTCACCAGGTTATCTAAAGTAGATATATTACATTTGCGGACTCAATTTATGCAGCCAAGTTTGTGACAGATTCAAGTAGCTTAACGAAGCCAATACAGAAGAGTCAAGTGGTGTTAGTAGAAATTCCAGAGAACCTTGCAGAGAATGATATCATAGTTCCAGAGCATGGGTTGAGTTTAGAAATCACTCAGAGCCCAGGTGGCAGCTCAGATACGAGTGAGGGGTCCGAAAACAGTGGGAGCTTCGAGGATATTGGAAGATCAGATAAAGAAGACTCTAAAGATGGAGCATTCTCTAAGGAGGGAGGCTCCGAGATTCCACGTGTATGAAGGTCCATTAGAGAGTCCAGGGATCCAGTAAGTACTCTTCATCAGCAAACTATTTGCAACTGATAGAGAACGGTGAACCAATGTCTTATTCAGAAACCTTGAGTGGAAAAGAATCCGTACAGTGGAAGAAGGCTATTAACGAAGAGATAGTTTCACTTGAAAAGAACCAGACATGTTCCTTAGTTAGATTACCAGCAGGAAAGAAGGCATCATAAAAATTTTGGATGTTCAAGGTTAAAGAAAAGCAGCAGCAAAAGGTACAAGGCTCGATTGGTGGTTAAGGGTTTCTAACAGAAACAATGGGTAGATTACAATGAGATCTTTTCTCCAGTTGTGAAGATGACTACAATCAGGTTAGTCTTGAGTATTGTAGCTGCATGAGCATTCTTATGTGGGAGCCTTGAATGATACATCTACACAGCATAAAAGGCAAGGGTTTTTAGCTAGCTGGGCAGAAAGAAAACCTAGAGTGTAGATTGAAGGAAATTATGTACGGACTGATTCAAGCACCGAGGCTATGGTACTTGAAATTTGATAGTTTTAATCAAAAGGATAATGTGCGAGTAATGTGCCATGAACCAATGTTGCTACTCTAAGAAGATGGTTCATCATGCATTAGACAACTGTTAAATGTTGATGACGTGTTGGTTACAGTCTGTAACATGGCAGAATTCAACAAGCCTAAGTGGTAGTTGCTCTTAGTGTCAAAATGAAGGATAGATGCTTTGAGAAGCAGGTGCTTGGTTATGTGCTTACAGTTGGTATAACAAAAGTCGAGTGGGAGTCTGGACTACATAAAAGTATCACTATGTTAACTATAGAAGTCTAGTTTATGGCAGTTGCATAGGCAAGGAGAGAGTTGATATGGTTGAAGAAGTCTCTTAAGAAGTTAGACTGAGCTCATGCAGAAAGTTTTTAATATTGTGACAGGTATACTAAAAGTTCGATTCATCTTGCGAAAAATCTAAAGGTTTGCAGTTGGTCAAAGCTTGTTCGGATATTGATAAGTGAAGGGTCCTTATCTTTGTTGAAGATTCTTAGAACGAAGAGCCTTGCAGTGATGTTCACCAGGTTGGTGATGAAATAGAAGTTGAAGTTCTACGTAGCTTCAACTGGCCTCTGAGTGAATTGATAACGGAGGATGGTTTCTTACTAGAGAGAGGTTATTCCCAGTTTAATGATGTTAGTTCAGAATACCTTGTATCGAAAGTTTCATAGCCCTGTGTTTGGTTAGTGCAGCGTGTTCCTTATGTTCGGCGGTACAAAAAGGTTAGAGCATTAACATTGTTTAAGGGAAGGTTATTCCCAGTTTAATGATGTTAATTCTGGATACCTTGTATCGAAATTCTCTTAGCTCTGTGTTTGGTCGGTGCAGTGTGTTCCGTATGTTCAGCGGTACAGAAAGGTTAGAGCAATAACATTGTTAAAGGGATGGTGGTTTGAAGTTTACAAAGATTACTTGAGACGGAGAGCAGTGAAGTGATTAGCCTCTAAGTGGGAGATTGTTGAGTTATGAAGACTGATATATGCCTCGATGTGTCTGGCACAGGTGGCGTAACCACAAGTTAATCCAAATTCAACGATAGCTCAGGTAGAGCAAATCACGCCATTCAGATAGAGTGGGACAGGTGGTCCAACGACTCTAGAACATGTTGTGTCATGTATAGTTAGAAGAGAGGCCTATTGTAGTACTAGGTTTGAGGGGAGGATTGTTGGGTGCAAACCCAATCCCACATCGGTAGAATAAGTAAACTAAAGATGGGTTTCACACTTATAAATATCTCTCTCATTATAATTGTATCTAGGGATCTGGGTGTGTATGTATTGTACCACATGCAGTTTAGCACGGGTAATGCAGTTTAGAACGGGTCGTGCAGTTTGGCACGGGGCATGTAGTTTAGCACAGGTCGTACAGTTTAGCACGATCGTGCAGTTTGGCACGAGCCTGAGTAGTTTAGCTCAGAGCTTAATAATATCTCTTTGGTTTGATCCCGTGGACTGTCACGAATATCCTAGTCGTGGATACCACGCTATATCTTGTGTCGATTATATTCTGCATTTACTTTTCGTAAGCCTAGTTTGTATTCTTTGTTTGTTCGAGTGGTGTGTGCATGAGCTATATACCGTACAAAGGTCTGTACAGAGGTGTGTGCAGGTGCCATATACCCTAATATATTTCTCACCTATTGAAATGTATACCGGGTATAATCCTGATTGTACAATAGATAGTACGATCAACGATGATGACCAAAAGATATGACGGGTGTGTTTCAGGCAAATTGTTTGTAACATGCAATAAGAAATATGAAAACACTACGTTAAGTGATTGCGCATGGGTTGGACGAACCACATCTGGCGTGTGAATAAGTATGTGATATGGTAGGTAAGTGATTTGAGAGAGGGTTAAGGTGAAAAGATATCATACCATAATGAAGTGACCGACCAAGTTTTTATATGAGAAGAGAAATAGCTTTGGCAATCATTAGCATATTTTTAGGAGATCATGGGGGTTGTCCTATGATTTGTAATAACTGCCGGGCTTGGCGCCCCATGTTCTCTTCCTTAGCGAGAAAGCCTAGGTTGAGAGGTGATCGTGGGGGGAAGACCAATTCACGAGTGATCCCGATTTAGCCGTCTTCGAAACCATACCTTGAAGGGTGTGAGGCTTCGACTGGCGAATTCCCAACTGGTAACCATTGCTTTTTGAATGGTTGTACGTCAATAGAGTTTTATGGGGACTACTTAACCTTGCGAGCAAGTAGATTTCAAGAGAGTTCGAAGGGGAGACATTCAAACTGCTCGGAGGGTACGCCTTCAATCCCCTCAGTTGAAAGTGATGCATATACATAGAGATGTATTGCTTTCGACTCCATACATAACCTGCCTCCGTATAAACAACGACCAGATTAGTAGATGCTTTGCGAAAAAATTGGCATTAAATGCGTAGGGTTAATGCTTTATCCCACTTATATAGGGAGCAGTTGGCATGCCTGTTAGAGATAATTATGCCTACTCCTAGGGTTTAAAGCAAAAACGTCTTTTCAATTTTTAAAACTGGCTTGGAGTCTGGATAAGGTAGATCATCATTGACACGTGTACGGTCCACCCCGGAGCCTGACTATCTATAAAAGGTGATTTACCCTTAACCCTAAATCACTTTTTTACTCCGCCTCTTT
>BQNB010072091.1:0-11060 GCA_026074375.1 Tanacetum coccineum
ATGTAATAGGGAAGTGTACATTTTAGTGCGCTTACTCTAATGTTAGAATAGAAGTCTTCTATCATGTGTTTTTTCAAAATCATTGAACATAATTTTTTAAGAAAAACTTTAAATGTCAAATCATTTGCATAACAAGTGGTATCTTTCAAAATTGTGTGTTCAACACTCCCTTCTCACATACTTTTTCAAAATCGTGGTATCAATTTTCTCAAGAATGTCATATTTATATGGATTAATTTTTTAGGGGGGGCTTTTAAAAACCAAAACCTTTAATGCATTTTGGATACATCTCATAAATGTTAATTTTATGTATCCAAAAATATTCAAGTGAAATTAAAATGTAGTATATCAAATGTCAACTCATAATATACACTATTCACTAAGGTATCTTACTCCGTCTTCAACACATTTTGTGGTGTCATATCATTTTTTCTTGTAATGTCAAGTTTTCAAAATTAGTGATATGCCACATATATTGTTGAAGAGGAGTAATTAGAAAAATATTCAACAATTCATGCTAAGAAAACATTTTTCTCCTCGTGATATTTTTCATGTCAAATTTTAATCAATTGGTATTTCAAATACTAAAAGATTTATTATTTTAAATAAGGGGAGAAAATGTGATTAAAATGTGATATAGAAGAATGTGATCTTTAAGACTCTAAGTGCAACTCTTTCCTTCATGTGCAAAACAATTTCAAATCTCGGAGCACATGTGTAGGGGGAGTATTTCAAAATGTCTGTATCAATGGTTTTATGGTTTGATCTATATACCCACAACCAATTAATCTCACGACGTCGATGAAGTCATAAGGTGGTTAAGGTTAGGTATAAGTCCTATGATCCAACCAGAACCGGAGGGATCTACCCAAGGACATTCCATAGATAGAATTAGAAGTCCTTAGGTATGATTGGAGATGAATGAGAATAAGGGAAAAATGCCGACTAAGGTTGAGCTAACACTAGAACAATCACAACAAGGTGTTAGTGATGACGTCTTGGTAAGCATTGAAGGGGTTGAAGAATTAAAAAGAAATGTATGGATAAAGGGTGAAAAGAAAGAAGCCCTCCACACAACTTAGGCAGAAACCGGGTCAATACATAATCTATCAAAATCACAAAGATGATTGTTGGTATTGAAGAAAGACGTCATGGACCCAGTGATGCAATGCACAACCCTTCCCAGCCATTCGAGTTTCTCTCAAAAGAAACTTGTCTCATTTGTCACGGAGATACACACGTTATCTATTGACATCTCACTCCGAGATTGTTAATATTGAATAGGTGGCAGTCAGCTCCAGCCTCCGATTACTAAAACCAAAGTGCACAAATCGAGTCTAGAGCCAAGAGAGATCATCATTATAAATCTCATTAGGACACAATCCATGTATAACACTTGTTGTTCACCCTTAAACAACATTTGGTATCAAAGAGTCCTACGCATTATCCTTGAGATCTTGCCAGAACATTCAGAGTGATACTCTTTAGTATTCACAGTGACGAATGGAAATCCTTCCAGAGTCAACCTCAAACAGCTCTGCGGTAGGTGACTTGCAAGATTCTATATGAATCGAGCTTGTGCTAACTGGATATCGATTTGGTCCAGTATATGAATTGACGACTTAATCAGAAAGATAGTAACTATCTGATTCACTCTTACCGTGTTGTCTGCTTTGAGACGTTCCGGTAATGAGAACAAGCAAGCATGGTGAATCTAATACATCTGTGTTAGAAGATCCTATGCTTTGAGCTGGAAACCCTGTCAAGGAGATTCTTTGAATCTACCTGATCACAGGTATAGTATTTATACTATAAAACGGGGAACCGGTGGTTATCGCAACCTAAAATCGACGAATGACAAAGACATTTCGTCCATATCTGTTGTTTATTACTAACATTCAAATGCAGGTACAAACGTCGGTGTTGCAGCCCCATTCCAGCGAAGTCGGATTCATTACCACATACTCATACTCAAGCTTTCAAAGTCAATCATTCAACATCAAGATTGTTGATACTAAACTTCCTCATCATCAAAGAGCTCCAAAGTCAAATAAAGAATAGGATATTGGGGAAGATTGTTAGTCTTATGTTTATATAAGTAAAACAAGAATGCCATCAGTATGAGTAAGTCGGTCAAGTGCACAAGATGATCAAGAAAGTCAATCTCAGTGAATTCAAGTCAAGGAGATGATGCAGATCAAAAGATCTCAGAGAACTCAAAGTCAAAAAACACAAAGCTCAGATCAAAATAATATAAACACACCGAAAGATTGATTATCGGAGTCGTCTTAAGCTATGAATGAAAAAGTCCATTACATAATAAGAAAAGACAAGGACAAGACCGCGAAGAGAGACAAAACTTCAAAAGTCATATCTTCAACATCTAGGGGGAGATAAAGTTTAAGCCGCAAGATAAGCATCCATCAGAATACCTAATTGGGAGATGCGAAAGAAGACCTTCAACATTAGAGGAGATTGTTAGCCTTATTTTGTATGTAAGTCGAACAAGATTGTTAAGATCAGTGTCGTTAGTTGTAATTAGTGTCGTTGTTAAGTAAAAAATAATAGACTAGTCGGGATTAACGAGCTTAGACTTTAAGCTAATATTGTTTGTGTTTCAGGCTCAAAACCCAAGACAAGCCAAGCCTGACCCAAGATAGAAGCCCATTCACCTAGATGAAGGTTTAGGGTATAAATAGGACCCTCTCCATACATAGAGAGGGTGTTGGTTACATTTTGTATGTGTTTCCTCCCAATCTAATCTCTCTCTCTTTGTTTATCTCTCTAGTTTCTCTCTCTACTTTTCTTATACCTTATTCGGATTATATAGTGCTTATTGTGTGCTTATTTAGTTGTGTTTGGATCAAGTTATTGGGATAATAGTTTGCATGTTTTTTTCATTGCCAGTTTCATTTTCAAAACGAGGGTGATGATGATGGTGTCTTGATGCATATGATCATTACTATTAAAGACGGTTCTAATGATCCATTACTATGATGCTGAAACCGATGATTCAGAAACGATGATGATGATGATGACCGAAAGATGATGCTAATGATACATGATACTGATCGTTACGATGATGATTTATTATATATTATGATGTTAATGATCATTGACAATGATAATACTGGAGTGCTAGTAGATGATGCTGAAGACATGATGAGATGTGATATTGTAGATGAAGATTATCAGATCTCATGACACTAAGAGGGTGGAGAAGATCAGTAATGCCGAAATGACGAGATGATGGTTGATATGAATAAGATGACGATGGTGATGATCATCATGGCGACGATGACGATAATCGATGATCGATGAATAAGATGAGAACGATGATCGATGAAGATGACTAAGATGACGATGATCAATGAATAAGATGACGACGAAGACGCTATAATGCAGATGATCGATGCATCTGCAAAAGTGAAACTAAACACCAGTACAATCATTATTTGAAAATTGGCTTGAATATAATATGATGTAGTTTGACGATAATTATAAATGTAATCATGAATAATTAAAGAGAAATTTTTGGATACAGAAGGGTTTTATTTTTTAATGAGATTGCTGTTCAGAAATGATAGGCGCGCAAACAGTTCAGATTTGATGTAATATTACCCTCGTTTTGAAAGTGGTAGAATATATATGCAAACGTTGATTTTCAGAAGGATTGAGACATTTATTTGTTTCCTTAGAAAGCTGTAGAATTAAGATGAAACTCAAAATTTGTAAGACTAGAAATCAATACAATATGCCAATTTTACCCTTAAGGGCCTTATACACGCGGCAACTCTTTGTGGTGTCTCATGTTTTTTACTTTAAGAGATGGTTTTACAAGAACTGATCCCTGCAAATCAATTAGTGAAATATGCAAATCACTTCCTAAAAATAATAGCTTTGGAATGGAGTATCTACCTAGGCATATATAACAAGGGACAATAATCCTAGTTGCTATCTAATAATCCACTTGTTGTGCTTGTAACAAATCTTACACTATGCAAGTTGTCAAGAAAGTTTTGCATATGAAGTTACATGAGGACCTACAACCTTCCTGATTCAACAGTATGATATCTGTTAATACAAATAATATCTAAAAACGTTATTTATATTTTTTGACCTCTTAATGTTTTGATAATAACAAAATATAAAAACCTTTACGATAAAAATAAACGTTTACAAATTGATTATTCTTAGAAATTCCAGAATTTCTTAGAGATTAGATTATATGTAATCCTTAAGGTATGAAGCAAAGACATATCATTAAGCATGATTTGTGATCAAGAAAGATATTTTTCTTTAACCATCACATTTTTACCAAAAGTATTTCACAGAAAATGAAAAAATACAAAATATGTTTCTAATATTAAAAGAGAAATTTTTTTTTTAAAACTTAAATTTGGAAATTCAAAATTTCCCCCAAAATAGGAAGGTTTCCATAACAGAGTTAAAACATTCCTCACAAAAAGACAAAAACATGAGCGTAGTCTACTAGGCGGCCCCCTTATAGGTCCGACGCCCCCCCAGGTATATCTGGGACCGCCGGGACTGCCCTTAGTGACCGTTGGATTTTCCTGGGCCTTTAAATCATGCTCGCATTCCCAGTGGAAAACACACCTCTTTGCATGAATTTTTCAAAGGATTTATAAACCTTTTTTTGTTTTTCTCTCTCTAAATCTCTTGATCACTAGCATTCTTAGATCTTGTTTCAAGGTGAATCTAATATCTTCTTGTCTCATCTCTTCTCTCAATCGAGTGCAATAGACAGAACATTCATATTCGCCAAGAAACGAATTGTTATTTAGTGATCTCTCCTCTCTTCTTCTAAGATCGCAAATCCTCTATTGGTAAGTATCGTGTGTAATTGTGTGATTCGGATTGTGTGTATGATCGATAGTGTGGATCTTGTGAGGTATAACGTTTGGAAGTGGTAGATTGGTTCTAGCGCTCAGATTGTGGACTCGGACGATTGTAGCTTAGTGTCGAAAAACAACGTAAGCGACGTGTAAACGGTTTTGTCCGCCTGAAGGGAGCTTGTTGACATAGTGAAATCTCGAGTAGGATACTCGGGGAGAGGAGTGGGGTGAAGAAGAGCTTCATTCCCGAACCACTATAAATCTTGGTGTCTTGGTTTGATTATTCCTTCTCTTATCTCTTTATATTGTTGCGATTGTTATTTAGTATTAGTGTAGTTATTTACTTTGTTGATTCATATTGTTGATTGGTTTAACATACAACTTAAATCTAAGTATTTTGAAAGCAAACTTTTAAAACGTAAAATGAACCTGTAAACTATTCAAACCCCCCCTTCTAGTTTCTATAGATTGGTGTATCAGAATCCAAGGTCACTCAAAGTATTTTTAAAATATACTGTATTTAAGGTTGGATCGATCTAGGGATTCGATGAAATATTTAGAAGGGCAATCCATGCAAAAGACCGCACCACTTTTGAAATTGACCGTTTTATTTATTGGAAAAATAGATTCGACACATATGTTAAATCAAAAGATCTTGATCTTTGGCATGTTATTACTAACGGTGATTTTCAACCTATTCAATAAAATCTGGAAACCTAATTAGATGAGGTTATCCATTTTGAAAAACAAAGTGACGATCTTAAAAAGAAGCTTGGCGAAAATAACGAGCTAAAATGTTTCTTTTACATGCTTTGGCAAGAAAGAATTGAAAGAATTTCTATGTGTTAATACGGGAAATAGAGATTTGGAAAACTTAGTTAATCACCCATCAGGTAATAACCCAAGTCAAAGATAACAAGATCGATGTTTTGGTACAACCAATATGAGACGACTTCATCATTTTGAAAAGACAAAAACTTGTAGATAGTGCTTTTGCTAGATTTAATACTATCATTACTAGTCTAAAAGCTCTTGATGAAGGTTATTCTAGCAAGAATTATGTTAGGAAGTTTCTTGGGGCTCTACATCCTAAATGGAGAGCAAAGGTCACGGCGATTGAAAAGTCGAATGACTTAACATCACTGTCACTTGATGAACTCATCGAGAATCTCAAAGTTCACAAGATAATCATTAAGAAAGATTATGAAATAGTCAAAGCTAAGGGAGAAAGAAAATATCTTGCTTTAAAGGCTAAGAAAGAATCTAGTGATGAAGAGTGTTCGACTTCCAGAAGTAAAGATGAAGAATACGCCATGGCGGTTAGAGACTTCAAGAAGTTCTTTAAAAGAAGAGGTAGATTTGTGAGACAACCTCAGAACGACAAAAAATGTTTCAAAGAAGCCATGATGACAAGAACGGTAAAAATGATAGAAAATGCTTTAGATGCGATGACCCAAATAATCTTATTGGAGAATGTCCAAAACCACTGAAAGACAAGAACCAAAGAGCTTTTATCAGAGGTTCTTGGAGTGATAGCGGTGAAAAAGATGATGAGAAGGTCAAAGACGAAACATGTCTTGTAGCTCAAGCATCAATTGAGGTATGTTCTGAATCCTCTTACTTTAGTGATGAAAACTAATCAATAGACGATTTAGTCTTAGATAATGAATATGATAAACTGTGCAAAATGAGTTTAAAGATAATCACTAAAAACAAAATATTAAAAGCCACTAGAAATAGTCTAGAAAAAGAACTCATTATCCTAAAAGGAAAAGTGTCTACATTCGAGAAAACAAGGGAGTTGATCTCGAATGGGTAAAATGTCATATGCTTAAAGTTGAGAATGTGAATAAACTCAGAAAGAGGGGAAAGCATTTAGGATTAAAATAATTTGAAAGGTACACATGTCTAAATAAAATGCTAAGTAATCAAAAACCCTCTGGTGAAAAATTGGGTTGTAGGGTTGAGCTCATTTAAGAATAATCTAGTGGACAATAGAAATAAAATTTGTGAGAGGCTCCGTCCTCTAATGGAAGTCCCCATAGAATATGGCACCCCCATTTTGTACAGGACGGCCCCAAAATTATGTTATAGGGTCGCCAGCCAAGCTATGCAGGAATCTAAGGAAAGTGTGGTCTTGTCAAAAATCTATTTTTGGGTCCTAGGACCAAAACACATAATAGAGTAAAAATGTCAACGTATCCCGTTGCTAGTGATAATGAAGTTAAACAATTTTATAAGCCATTGTCAAAACCCGGAGTTGAATTTTTAAAACCTAATTTTAGATCAAAAACTCCACCACTTAGAAGAGTCAACAATAATTATCCTCGTCCTAAGACACCGCAACCAAAAAGAAACGTTGGTCGACAAAATCAACCTCGTGGCTTTCCTATAACTTGGACAAGTTTCCAAACGTCAAAGTTACATGCCTGGGAAGATTGTGTGGCTTCCATTCCCACACCCACCCAAATTTCATCAAATGCAAGGGTGTTTGCACTAACAACTTTGGGACCCGACCAACCGCCCCCCAAAACCCATGAGATATTGAGGACCAAATGTTTGAGTTATTGCCCTATATAAATAGATATGCCTTGGAGTCAACTTGGAACCCGATGAGTGCATAAAGGATAGCGGATGCTCCAAACACATGACGGGTAACCGAAAGTTCTTCTCAAGGTATAAGGCATACAACGGAGGTAATGTAATTTTTGGTAGCAAACTTCGCGGTAACATCATTGGCAAAAGTACGATTTGAAATGACTCTCAAAATAAATAATGTAGAACATGTAGATAACTTAGAGTTATAACCTTGGTTAAGGTATAGAAAAAAATATGTGATAATAAGGGTAGAGTAACTTTCTCTGAACATGATAGTGAAATCACTAAGAATGGTAAGGTCATAGGTAGAAGTATTAGGAAGAAAGGCTTATATGTGATGAAATTAGGAAATAAGCCTAAAAACTAAATTTGTCTAGCAACGATTGATGAAAATCCCATGTTGTGGCATAGGAGATTAGGTCACGCAAATATGCGTCTCATAAGAAATCGTTAGCTCGTAAGAATTGCTAGAAACTTACCTAAAGCTTAAGGTTTGATCAACACTTCTGTGATGCTGTGCAAAATTTGGAGATATAGTCTCAATGACCATGATGCTTTACTCACAACTCCTTTATAGGATCTCTTCGGTCCATCCGCCGTACGGAGTTACGGAGAAACCGCCGACTCCTTATCATAGTAGATGACTAACTTAGGATACTTGAACCTAGATTCCTTAGGATAAAAACCTGAAGCCTGTCGATAATTCGAAATATTTGAGTAAGAAAATTTCAAAACCAGAATTAGATGTATGATAGTGTCAATAAGAACCGACCACGGTAGGGAATTTGATAATGAGGTGCAATTTAGAGAGTTTTGTAATGCCAATGGAATTACACATAAACTTCGCTCAGCTCGCACGCACTCTCAATTAAATAGCGTGGTTGAAGGGATAAATAGGACACTTCAAGAAATGAGTAGGATATGTTGGTATGAGCAATCACTTACCACAAAAGTTTGGTGTAAAGCGTAGAGATACTTCAACATACATTCTCAACCGAATCCTAATTAGAGCCATCTTAGGAAAAACACCTTACGAACTCTTGAGAGGTAGGAAACTTACTCTTGATTACTTTAAGGTGTTTGGAAGCAAGTGTTTCATTTTAAACACTAAAGATGTACCTTACAACAGTTTGACTAAATTCATGATGAAGGTGTCTTTTTAGGTTACTCCCAAAATAGTAAAGCATACATCATCCTTAATAAACATACTAGGAAAGTCAAAGGAATCGACTCAGACGAGGACATTTTGATGAAACGCCTCCACCTGTCAAAGAATCACCTTGGTAGAGGGATTGACTTAGATGAAGAAAGAAGCAGTTACCGGTTACTAAAATAAAACCAAGAAAATGGACATCGAGAATGAAACTTTAGGAGTGACGAAATAGTCAATATTAGGGAATCTTAAGTAGCTCGGAACAATCTCATTAGAAGAAAATATCATAGGAAACCTAAACAAAGAACCCTTAGATTACAAGAGCCAAACCCAAGGACTAACTTCTTGTTGTTTTATATCAATATATAAACCTAAGAAATTGAATGGATCCTTAACGGATGATAGTTCGGATTAGTCACCAGGCACGAGAATTAAATCAATCATTGCTAACGATCGTTTGGGAGTTAGTTTCACACTAGGAATATGACAATTATAGGAACTAAGTGGGTGTGTTAGAAATAAGTTAGACGGAGAATCGTATTGTTTTCTTGAATAAGGGCTAGGCTAGTTGCTCAAGGCTATAATTTCAATTCATCAACGCGCTCATCATTACCTTCCCTAGGTCTTCTACCCCTTCCACCTCTACCAACCCGTTCACCCGTTCCCCCTCCTCGTGATTCGACAACATGCCGGCCAGCACTTCGGGTCATCACCCTTGGCGGCATTATCCACACAAGGGAGAACATGGGCAACGTTAGGTAGGCAGGAAGACTCTATATATAGAATATCTTACTCTATATATAACTACACACATAATACCACCCTATGGTGTCAACATCGATTTGTGTGAGCAACATTAGTAAATATGAGTGAGTTGTGATACGCTTATAATTATGTTGGCCACCGTACTTATATTCGCATCCTTTCCCATTCATATTCCATACTGAGCCCACCCATTTCAATGACTGACATAACTAAGGCACCAAACCATAAACACACAAAGGCACATAAAAGCGGAACACCGCGCACATAGATCCTATACGCAACTAAACGACGGATCTTAGGTTATAGTCTAGGCCAATACACCTAGTTCTCTATAACCTGGCTTTGATACCAATCCATCACACCCCGACAATGGCGAAAACTCAGGAATGTAACATAATGATCAATCATAACACAAGATACAAAATAGAGAAAACTACATTGCATAAACTCCAAGTGTAATAAAGACCATCAACCTTGAACAAACTTAAGTGATGTCCCAAATAGCAACTAAAATCCAAAATCTCTAACAATTATTCATACGTCATCGCAGGGGACCAAATCCAAACTTATTCCATAAAATGCAAAACCAAAACCAGGACAACAAGCAAGCAAGACTTCAAACAAAATTTCACACAGGATACTTCTAAGTCTGCTATCACAATCATCAAATATTCCTCTTTCACTTCACCTGAAAATGATACTCGAAAACATCAACAATAATGTTGGTGAGCTCGTAGGTGTGACCTTAAACCCAAAAGCTGTGCCAATATTTTAACAGTGGACAATAGTGCTTTATGACAGTGAATATATGTTGTGGAAAACTAGAAGGGGGGGTTAAATATTTATGTTTGTTTATAAAAACTTAGATTCGACTTTTTTTGAATTCAAAACTTGCACAATATGAAAAATGTAAATAAGTAGAAGCAAATAAAAGATAAGAGTTAGAAAGATCAAACCACAACACAAGGATTTATAGTGGTTCGGTTACGAAGCTCCTCTTCGGCCTACTCCACTCCCCGAGCACCTAACTCGAGAGTTTTCTTCACTATGTCAACAAGCTCCTTTATGGCGGAGAAAACCGTACACAACGTTGCTTATATCTATTTCCGACACTAAGCTAGATGTCGAGTTCTAATCTTAGCTAGAACCAATCTATCACAACACAACTTCACAATTTGTTCACGACTTCACAACTTCACTACACAACTTAGCTTCACACCTTGAACACAACTACACAACTTCTTCACACCTTCACAACTTCACAACTTCACACCTTCACTACTTGTCCTCACCACACTACTTATGTCACAACTAACTAACACTACTAG
Source organism: Tanacetum coccineum (assembly GCA_026074375.1). Classification (NCBI taxonomy): domain Eukaryota; kingdom Viridiplantae; phylum Streptophyta; class Magnoliopsida; order Asterales; family Asteraceae; genus Tanacetum; species Tanacetum coccineum. The sequence goes on from BQNB010072091.1 coordinate 10,701, forward strand.
AAAGGATCACCAAGATCCAACTATACTTACAACAATCACAAAAACCTAATAACTACACAACTTTACAAGATTTACAAATGATTTACAAGATATGGTGTGAATGCAATAAGATTGCAATTTATTTTGAATAAAATATTTCTTTTAAATGTAGAAAATGTTTTGTGATGTTTATAAAAATGTCTACAATATTGTATAAAAGTTTGAGGTTGAATAAAAATTTCCTTTGATCATAAAATGCATTAAGCATTTATTTATTCATACCTTTAAGTGATTAATTATCGAAATGAAAATTTACTACTAATTACTTGTTTACGTTAAATTTTACATTGAACGTTTTTATATTTTTTGATTATCAAAACG
>BQNB010072091.1:11883-32545 GCA_026074375.1 Tanacetum coccineum
CACGGAAACTTGTTGATTAGCCTTGTTCATAAGCACTAATTCCTTAACGATCTCGGTGAGAGCGGTTACATCTGGAGAAGGAGATGAAGAAGAAGTAGTAGTACTTACTTTTGAAACAATCAGTTTGTTTCGTGAAGTACGTACTTTTGACTTATTCTCAATAATCGTCAAAGCATCTCGAGGTGCACGGTTCAAAAGATTACCACCGGCAGCGGCATTTAGAGAATCTTGATCGGATTGTGTCAATGCATTATAAAATGTATCTATTTGATGCAATTCTGAAAAACTGTGTTGTGGGCATTTACGAAGGAGATCTTTGAAATGATCCCATGCCTCACTAAACGTTTCATCAAACTTTTGTTGAAAATTCGTGATATCGTTCTTGAGATTCATAGTCTTCGAAGGAGGAAAGAAATAATTCACAAACTTAGAAACGATATCTTCCCATGTATGGATAGAATGAGGGGGTTCCTTTTCAAGCCAAATCTGGGCGTCCCCCTCAAGAGAAAATGGGAAAAGCATCAACTTGATAGCATCGTGTGGAATATTTTTGTATTTTAGCGTAGAAGTGATCTTGTTAAACCAAGGAATATGAGCATGAGGGTTGTCCTTCTTAAAACCATGAAATTGACTCGAAGTTACTAATTGAAGTAACCCGACTTTTAACTCAAAATTTTAGGCAAGTATAGCAGGAATAACAATCGCATCTCCGTAACCCTCGATGGGTGCTTGGAGCAATTCCGACTTAGTACACGTATCCGCCATAGTGACAACGGGAGTCTCAACAATAGTTCGAATCTCGGGTTCGACTATTTGCTTGGAACGTCTACTATTACGTCGCTTAAGAATCGTGGAAGATTCAAGAATTAAATTCGATTGATTCGAATATTATAGTCTATATATGTGTGTATATATATATATATATATATATATATATATATATATATATATATCCTGAAATACCAAATAAGTAATAGTATAGAGAGTATCCCGTTTGATATATAAAAAATTGCTTGAGGACAAACAATATTTTTATCTCCCAGATGTCGTATCCCGACGAAGTGTGAATTTGAAAACCTTGCTTCGGTTCGTGATTGTGTGCTTGAATAATCAATATTTTGGATTTTAGAATCTAAGTGTAATAACGTAAAGGAAAAGCACATAAAGGCATGCTAAGCTAGAAACAAAGGCAACTTAAAAATCTAACGACATATAAAAGTAATTAAAAACTAATTAAAATTAAAAATGCAAATTAATTATCTAAAAATGACAAATTAAAACTCTAAAAACTCAAAATGCAAATTTTTAATCTAAAACGATAAAATTAATTTTTAGAAAAAGAAAATATATATTTTTTATTTTTATTATTTTTAAAACTATTTTTATCGTTACACACTTCCCCAGCAGCAGCGCCAAAAACTTGATCAATCTTGTAGTATATGTATATATTATATATATAATAAAAGCAATTTAAGGCAAATCACTCTTGTGAAAGAGTGATAAGCTTAATTACTAATATAAAATATTTCCAGAAAGTATGGATTAGAAATTTCCCTTACGGAAAGGATAAAGATCATTCGTTCCCAGTTGTTTTCCCAACAAAGTTGTGAAGAGTGAAAACCTGTTTCGGTTTGTGATCGCGAGCTTGACATATTTAATATTTTGGATTTTGGATTATTAAATCTGTTTAAGATACTTTATCGCTAAAAGAGAGTGTACGTAGAAAGCGTTCTACCAAAGCTTAAAAACAACCCAACGAGATTTGATCATTTGTATGTAAGTAGAAATCCATAAATGAAATCTTGTCATTTTAGACTCCAATGCACATCAAGTAAGCCAAGCATCTGATTCACCTGAGAAAAACATGCTTAAAAAGTGTCAACATAAAGTTGGTGAGTTCATAGATTTGTTTAAGTATAATTGTTGAACCAAGGTTCTGCCAAGTGTGTATGACCATTTAAATCCTTAAATGTCCTTCCAAAATGTATGTATGATTTTTAGAAATCAAATAGTTGTAAAGTATGCATGACCATTTCAATCCCCAAATAGTCACAAAAATGTACGTATGAACGTTGTACCGCAATTGTTCAAAGCATGCATGATATTTATATATATATATATATCACCAAAATGTTTCAAGTATGTATTGCCACTCTATTCAAGGCACAGTAAATATTCATGTGTGTATAAAACAATGATTACAATTACTCTAAGTTCCTGACACCGAAACCTTAACCACAATTCATGTTGTTACGTGTTGTTACCTACTGGGTGCCTCTTCCCAAAGACCTACTGGGTGCCTCTTCCCAAAGACCTACTGGGTGCCTCTTCCCAAAGACCTACTAGGTGCCTCTTCCCAAAGACATGTTGGGTGCCTCTTCCCAAAGATATACTGGGTTAACGGTTACTTAGACAATAGATATAAGTTCAAAGTAATTGTATCCATGTAAAAGCAAGCAATGTGTTTCGTCCCTAAATAAATAATTGAGTATTGTATCTCATCGCGAGATATATAAATGAGTATATAAACCGATTTGTAATTAACCATGTAAATGCATTTGTAAACAAGCATGTTCTCACCCCAAAAATATATGTAAAACCAGTAAAAACAGGGGGGCTATAAACTCACATTGATGATGAATAACGATTGGCGGGAAAGTACACATTGAGTACAAGATGAAACAAAAACTGGAACGGCTCGACCAAGAAGTTGCAGCTTAACTTAATTGCTAAGTCCCACTAGCCTAGGATAATGAATTTGGGTTTCCCGATGGATGGTCACCTCAACGCGACACGTTGATAAAAGATTTAGATTTCAAGTTGCAGTAGTTTGGTGGTTGGTTAAATAAAATAAATCGAAAGTAAACGCAAAGTGTGTAATATATGACGTATATATCACTTATGAAAAATAACAATTATATAACTCATACCGTGAATTATATGACAAAGACAAACAATCCAAGGATTAATATGAAATGTATAATACTTTGCAAGTATTATATAAGAAGTGTGAGTAAATAATTAAACCAAACAGTTTGACATGTTTTCGGAAATCACCACTTAATTAAATAAAAGTTCTTGTATAAAAGTAAACACATGTTTTAAAGTATTTACTTTGTCCATTAATCGGGAATTATAAAATAATATTTTATAATTTAGTATTCGTTTCCTCGACCGGTCTTAGTTAAACTAGTTGTCGCATTTACAAAAGTGTAGTTCTCGCTCGTTTATCTGGTGATTGTATAATTACAAATTAACGATCTTAAGACTATATAACTTCGTCTTTTATCAGTTTTTCTAAAATAATACCGTTTGCTTTTGGACTAGCCAATGCTTCATTGCCATAACATGGTGCATTGATAAACCATATAGTTTTTAGCAAACTATCAGCCTATCCAACTAGATTTGATTAGTCTTCACAGAATTGTTTTGATCATGACTAGCCAACTCTTAACCATGAAGCGTGTTGAGTTGTAGATACCCTACAGATTTTTATTGGTAAATTGTCAACCATAAAATGGATTTAAAGAAGTCTTTACCAACAATCCGTTGATTAATGGACTAGCCAGTTCCTAGTCGCTGTTAAGCAGGTGAACTGATGACCATGGGTTGGTTGTGTGGTGGTTAGCCAACACTCAAACCCCTTCTCAATTACCCAACAACCTATTCCTGTCATTCTAACTCTGCAAGTAACTTCCTGAGGATAATCTAATTCAACTTCTAATACCATAGTACTGTCTTCTTCAGATTCTAACTTTAATTTCAGCATTTGCATCAGTACTTCCTTTCTCAAAGGATACTTCTTTTCTACCAGCATATGAATGACTAATCCTGTCTCAGTCACTAAGGTATGTTACTCCTGAAAGAACCTTTGTATCTCTAACTAGACTATAATTCCAATCCAATCCTGCTGTGAATTCCAATACTCATTTTCATCATCTGGGTTGAACATAACCATCAAATCTCCCCAAAGTACTCTATCAAAACCTGCAGGATCTTCATCTTGGAAATCTGTCCCATTACCATTATATACCAGTCATCAAATCTTCTCTATCAAATATGGACAATACCCTCATCAAGGTGCTAAAATATCTCTTTTGTCCATTGCTTCTAATCACCACATTTTGATTAATTTCTTCAAAGTGTTCAGCTTTATCAGCCTATGGTTTAATTCCAAGACACTTTGTTTTCCATTCTTTGATAGGATATTTCCTGTCAAGTATTTCATAATCTACTTCCTTTTCCTCATCCGAAGCTATAGTTAAGTGTAATCTCAGCTGCCGAGCGGGGGATTTGGTCCTTCGGGGTTTGTGGGGGCGGGTCGGACTTGATCCGATCTTGGGGCGCAGAAGGGCGGGGTGTTTTGGGAATGTAATCAGCGGATCTTAGTTTTGGTGTTTTGTTGTGTTGGTTTGATGGGGTAAAGGGGGGAGGTTCCGTGTTTTCGCCTTTGTTCGCGCTTGGTGGGACTATGTAAAAATTAACTTTTTATTCTCGTTTACCCCCTAGTACCATATGGTGGGGGATGGCGGGAGGGGTGGAATTTTTCTCTTTTCTGGTACTTTCTCTCTTATACTCTCCTCTTGAACTTCTTCTTTACTTTCCCCCCTTGATCACTTTAACTTTTAGAGAGAATCAAATTCCTTTTTCATTCAACTTTGATCAGTCTTTCATCTTCAGCAGACCCAATAGAGATAAAATCTTCATCTGACCTCTTAATCTTCTCATACAGGACTTGTATTTCTTCAAACTTCTTGATTTTCAATTCAGAGTGCTTGAAGTTTCCTACATGCTTCAAGTAGGTCATCATTTAATTTCTCAGTTAATTCTTGGTTGGTGGTCTGTTCCTGATGGCCTCTGATCTCTTTGAGCAAGGAATTTTCTTTGAGCAGCAATTGTGTCATGAAGGAACTTTGCTCTTTCTTCTATTGTAAATTGCTCTCTTTCTTGTTCTTGAAGCTTCTCAGCAAGAAGTCTATCTTGCCTCAAACCCATGCCTTATGATCATCAAAATTTCTATGGAGAGATTCATTTGGTAGGTTTTTCTCAGCTAATTCTGTTACTTTCCTCTTCACATATCCCACTCTTCTTGTATTGTTTCCTAAGCCATCTCTTCATCACTTTCAAGCTATTTTAAACTTCTTCTTAGCTTCAGGAATACCATCAGATTCACTTTCAAATTCATCCTCCTCCTTTCAACAATTCTTCTTTCCTTTGGCTTTTGGATCAATTTTTTAGAAAGAGGTTTTAATGCAGAATGGATCTATAGAAGTAGGTCCTAGGTCTATCTCAGTTTTCTTCCATATCTCCTTCAACCTAACACCTTTCTCCTTTTCTCTAGAAACTGCTTTGGCTTGACTCATGTTGAGAAGAACCTTAGCTATTGTTTCATCATCTCCAAATATTGTAGAAGTAGGTGTTTGAGTGGCTTGAGTAGCACTTCCTTCTTCAGTATGATCTTCAGTACCTTTTCTTTGCCCATCAGTACTTTCAATTTGCTCATCAGTACTTTCAATTTTGTTCATCGGGTAGGCCGCCTTCAATTTGCCTGTCAGTACTAACTTTGGATCCGTCAGTACTAACTATTGGTTCCTGTCAGTAACATAAACTTTCTCCTTGTCAGTACTAACTGTCTCCTTGTCAGTACTAAGTACATCTTCAGTACTAAGTATATTCTCGTCAATCTCCTTTTCTTCATCCACAATTTCTCTTGTCCTCCCCACATCCTGAGCATTCTCTGTTTCCATATGATCAACTGTATCTCAGGAATCTCATGAAATTAGATATCTCTTTTGAAGCTGATGATTCACCTTTAGCAAACTTCCTCCCTTGTTTGGATACAGACACTTGATGCACCCTTTGTTTCTTTGAGAAGCGCTTTCTTGTCAATCTTTGCTTCAATGAGACACTTTTCAGCCATGCTCTATGGTGTTTGATGACAGGTTTAGCTTGCTTCTTGAGCTTTTTAATCTGAGCCTTCAAGTGTTGTATTTCTTTGGCTTGATCTGATACCTGTACACATAAAGAAAGACAAAGATCATAGACACTTTGGAGAGTCATGTCACCTTCATTCCCTGAAAGGGATTTATCACTGGATGAATGACCTCCAAGATTCCCGACCAAAGAAGTTTTCCGGGATAGAATCATGAATAATAGTAGTGGGGTGAAAGGTCTTGGGATAGGTCAGGCAGTTGCTCAAATAGGAACCGCCCTCACAATTTGAGCAGGAGATGATCAGTCTATGGCTCATTAGGACTTATCACTGAGTGATAGCAGGAGAGGGTGTTAGGTGTAGCTTAATCCAGATGGTCTTTCTGAAGGAGCACCCTCATCCTGAGTTGGTGTATCAACATAGTAAGCAAACAAAGGGGTGACTTTTCCCCAGAGAAATGTTTCCCTTCTTAACCATAGAAAAGAGAAATACTTTACTATTAAAGTATTTACAGAAAATGATCTAAAGGAACAGACTCCATTAGCTAGTTTGTTATCATCTAAAAAGATAGAAAAAAATACGTAGTTTACATTACAAACTTTTCTTCAGCATCTAAATGTCTAAGCAATACGCATCAAAAATAATTTAGAAAAACTTAATAACATCTGATTCGATGTTAAGCATATTACAGCAGTGGCAATGTTAGTAGGAATTTGATCCCAAGAGGTACTTTTTGAACTAAGACAATGATTTCATGAATGAACTCAAAAACCATCCATTGGGTGTGAAAACAAAGCCTTAATAAATGTTAACACATGTTAAATCCCCCTCATACCCCATAAGCTGAATAGATCAAATATAGCCTTATAGTAATGAGTCCCTATCCATCAGCATCATCAAAAAAAGATCACTTTCTTTATTGATGCCCTCAGAGATAGACATAGACATGCCAAGATACTTTGGCCAGTAATGTACCTAACATTGTGATTATTATGGACTATAGACAGAACTCCAAAACTGTTCAAACAAAATTTAGTAGAAACAACAGGACTTACAGTAAGCATGAAGAATGGACACTATCGCTTAAATAAAAATCAATGATCTCAGTGAACACTCATTCCCTTTAGACTCACCAGATACGCGAGGGGCCATGTTGTGCTTAGGACATGAAATCAAGAACAGCCATTGTGGTCGAAAGAGTGATCGTCGTTAATAGAGGAAATATGGCTTGTAATACAAGGAGAGAATTGGAGTATAGATTGCTAAGTGAATAGTGCAATTTAGAAGGGTTATACAGTTAAGGACGAGCTTGAAGTGTACTAATTTTTCAGAAACCGTTTCACTTTACACTTTGGTAACCCTTGGCGGTATTTTCTTCAACGTCCTCTATAGCGGGTACAAACTTTGGCCAGCGGTACTACCTTTTGCACTGCGGTACTAAACTTTGTCGCAGGGCTAAAGAATGAACAATGTAGGTATCAGGAGTTCTTCAGTACCATCCAATAGAACCTTCTCAATTACTCTCTAAATTCTAATCAAGCTTCTGAAATGCATCACCAATGGTTTAACATGTTTTCTCCATACAAACTATACAACCACATGCATATTTCTCCCTTTAACCAATGTAGCCTATGGATATGGATCATCCCAAAGTAACAACCAAGACTGAAATCTGCTAACAACAAATGCCTGGTTAATAGATCAGCTACATTGTCATCAGTTGGATTTTAAGCAACCTGAATTAGTTTTCTTTTCATATGCTTCACTTAAAAAAATGAAGTGGTGCCTAATAGTAATGTGCTTTGTTTTTTGGAATGGATATACAGATTCTTTACATGCAAAGGTGCTTTCATATCAATGTAGATTTTTGTGTTCATTGAAGATGAACCCACAGTCAAACATTTGATTTTGAATCCACAAAACTGCCCACAACGAAATCTTCGAGAACAGCTTGCAACAGCAACATATTCTGCTTCTTGTAGTTAGAAGAAAGCATAATGGTCTGCTTTTTCAATTGCCAAGAATGAGTCTTCCCTGCCAAGAATTGACAACCTCCTGGTTGCTGGATTACCTGTCAGCTTTGCTCAGCATAGTCACTATCTAGATAGGAATTCCAGTCAAATGTAACACTTTAGGGATACCAAGACCCAGTTTGGTTTTCCCCTTTAATAGCCTAAAAATTCTCTTGACATCACTTAGATGGGAAGACTTTGGAGTGACCTGAAACCTAGACAAGCACAAGACCTCAGCAACATAATTATCAGGCCTAGAAGCCGCAAGTAACATTAAGAACCAATCATGGACTAAGTAAATATAAACACTATAGAGATGGACATCAACAAACTTGCTATCCCCTCATTCCTTGACTAAAAGGTTCTGAGTCCTCAATTTGGTGTACTAGCAGTTTTAAACATTTGCAAGGTTAAACTTCTTCAGATTTCTGCAACATACTTATCCCTGACTAATAAAGATACCATCATGCCTTTCTGTTTGACTTGTTAATCCAAGAAAGAAATGAGCTCACTCCCATTGAAACTTATCTTAAATTTACTCTTCATTAATGCTTCGAAACTCATCACACCAAGATTTCCTTTTGTAGACCCAAAGGCGAGATATCCTCCACATAGGCCTGAAACTAGTATGATATCATGTTTGTCCTTCTTTATGAAGGAGAGTTTTGTCATTGATCCTCTACTTTATCCATATCTTCAATAAGAAAGTAGATAAAGTAGCAATACCAGGACTCTGGAGAGCTTGATGTATCCATAGAGAGCTTTAACAAACTTTGTATACTTTTCGGAGGAGGATATTTTTTAGGATCTAGAAAACCTGGTGGTTGAGACACATATACCTCTTCATCAATTATCCGCATAAAGTGAAGGCACTTGTTCACAAGTCCATTTATAACTATAGAGGGGGAGGGGACCCATGTATGAGGCAAAGGCCAAAAAGATCCTTATGGCTTCAAATCCTGGCCACAGGAGCAAAAACCTCATCATAGTCTATCCCTTCCTCTTGCCTATGTCCCTAAGCAACTAACCTTGCTTTATTTCTGACAACAACTCCTCTTCATCCATCTATTTCGATAAACCCACTTTGAACCTAGAAAACCTATCTTCCCATAAGGCAAATCTACTAGGACCCCCCCCCCCCCACCCCACCCCGCCCCCCCCCCGCCCCCCCCCCCCCCCCCCCCCCCCCCCCCCCCCCCCCCCCCCCCCCCCCCCCCCCGCCCTCACCCCTCCCCCCCCCCCCCCCCCCCCCCACCCCCCCCCCCCCCCCCCCCCCCCCCCCACACCCCCCCCCCCCCCCCCCCCCCCCCCCCCCCCCCCCCCCCCCCCCCCACCCCCCCCCTCACCACCCCCCTCCCCACCCCCCCCCCCCCCCCCCCCCCCACCCCCCCTCCCCCCCCCCCACCCCCCCCCCCCCCCCCCCCCCCCACCCCCCCCCCCCCACCCCCCCCCCTCCCACCCCCCCCCCCCCCCCCCCCCCCCCCCCCCCCCCCCCCCCCCCACCCCCCCCCCCCCCCCCCACCCCCCCCCCCCCCCCCCCCCCCCCCCCCCCCCCCCACCCCACCCCCACACCCCCCCCCCACCCCCCCCCCCCCCACCCCCCCCCCCCACCCCCCTCCCCCCCCCCCCCCCCCCCCCCCCCCCCTCCCCCCCCCCCCTCCCCCACCCCCCCCCCCACCCACCCCCCCCCCCCCTCCCCCACACCCCCACCCCCCCCCCCCCCCCCCCCCCCCCCCCCCCCCCCCCCCCCCCCCCCACCCCCCCCCCACCCCCACACCCCCCCCCCCCCCCTCCCCCCCCCCCCCCCCCCCCCCCCCACCCCCCCCCCCCCCCCCCCCCCCACCCTCCCCCCCCCCCCCCGGCGCCACCCCCACCCCCCCCCCCCACCCCCCCCCACCCCCCACCCCCCCCCCCACCCCCCCCCCCCCCCCCCCCCCCCCCCTCCCCCCCCCCCCCCCCCCCCGCCCCCCCCCCCCCCTCCCCCTTCCCCCCCCCCCACCCCCCCCCCCCCCCCCCCCCCCCCACCCACCCCCTCCACCACCCCCCCCCCCCCCCCCACCCCCACCCCCCACCCCCCCCCCCCCCCCCCCCCCCCCCCCCCCCCCCCCCCCTCCCCCCCCCCCCCCCCCCCCCCCCCCCCCCCCCCCCCCCCACCCCCCCCCCCCCCCCCCACCCCCCCCCCCCCCCCCCCTCCCCCCCCCCCCCCCCCCACCCCCCCCCCCCCCCTCCCCCCCCCCCCCCCCCCCCCCCCCCCCCCCCCCCCCACCCCCCCCCCCCCCCCCCCCCCCACCCCCGCCCCACCCGCCCCCCCCCCCCCCCCCCCCACCCCCCCACCCCCCCCACCACCCCTCCCCCCCCCCCCCCCACCCCCCCCCCCCCCCCCCCTATCCCCCCCCCCCCCGCCCCCCCCCCCCCCCCCCCCCCCCCCCCCCCCCCCCCCCCCCCCCACACCCTCCCCCCCCCCCCCAGCAAACTTTCTGCATCTAGAAACTTGCAGCCAATTCTTCCTTTTGCATAGCAACAACCCAAACTTTCCATCATCAAGAGCTTCTGAAATCTTCTTGGGTCATGTTGAACAGGAAACAAGGAAAATAAACAATGATGGAATGTCCTTATGTTAGTTTCTCTTTTGCCTTTTGAACATAGCTAACAAAAGCATGAGCTCTAGAACTTTTATTTACTTTGCTTCTTGTTTGAACTGCTGAGGTTGGATCTCCTAGAATAAGAGCTGAAGGATGAGAGGAATGAATCCTTGATGTGGGAATAGGACTAACATTCACAACAGTTTCCAAGTTTATGAAGTCAGCCACTGCACCCTCATCATCATAAGATGAAGTAGTGAAGATACCATCAGTGGAATTTTGATAAATATCCTCAAGGAGGAAGTTCTGAAGTCATCATCGTTCAGGATATGTTGGATCAGAAAGAGATAGTCCCTCAGTAGCACTTTGCAATAACTAACTGGGTATGCGAACAATATTAACTAGGTTTTAGTACTGCTAAGCTTTAGCTGTGTGCTAACTAGTACTAAAAATGTTAGACTTCTAGGCTTAGCATCTCCTTCTTGTATATAACAAGTTCTCAGTTTCTTGGCAAACTTCTTCTGAGAGTTTTTTAAGCTTCCTTTTGTTTTTTGTTTTTCATTAGCTCCTTTTCTTGCCTCTTAAGTATTCAAGTTCATCCATAAAGACTTGTTCTTCCTCTCTTGGACCTTCTCTCTTATCATCTGTTGTTAATACAGGAGTGATTGTTGAAGAATAAGAAGGCCATATTGGCAGTACAAAAGTCAATCTTTGAGCAGATTTAACCACTTTTTCAGGGAACTCCCTGCATCAATAGATGTCTTCTGTACCTGATTTTTGTTAGCTTCTTGTTGACCTGCTGTAGGTTAGCTTGATTCTCTTAGATCTAAGACAGGAGATAAGTTCATGAGAATCATTAAATAATCAAGATCAAAAAGCCAATAGTGGTCCTTATCCCTGCAACATTTGGTTGTTCTCTAAGAAGTTGAAGTTACAGGTTTTTCCATTCAACTCTTTGGTTCTAAATTTGTATACTCTAAAAGCCTTGCTTTGATAGAGAATACCCAACTAAAAATCCTTCATTGATTTTCTCAGCAAATTTGCCCAGGTGGCAATGGTAATTCAAAGATGTCACATGGCACCCAAAAGGTCTTATATAACTTATAAGTGGTAATCTTACCTAGATAAGGAAGTTCATAAGAGTTGTCCCTATTATAGGCTTTGGTCCACTAATAACCCTGTTTAGAACATAACAAGGGGTGCATACTAACGAGGCTTCAGCTCCAAAAAGTGTTAGGTAAAAGAATAATCTGCAAGCATTGGTCCTAACAGCCTCATAAGGGTCCCTGTTCTTCTTTCAGCAACTCCATTTTGTTGTGGAGTTCAGGCATAATTGTATTCCCTCTGATCCCTTTTGACCCACAGAATTCAATAATATCCATTTCATAAAATTCTGTACATTATCACATCTATAGTTTTAACTTTTCGATTCAATGTTCTCAATTTTGTCTTATAAAGTCCTTAAGGAATTCCACTAGTTTTCGATCCTTAGTTCTTAAAAAAAATACCAACTAAACCTGCTAAAATCCTCAGTGATAACTAGGCAAAAGGTCTATGATTTTACTCCCTGACAGACGTAGGTCCAAACAGAATCCAATATGAAGAAGTTGTAAAGAGTGGCCTAATAGAGCATACTATTTTGGCCTTAACAGGAGGCCTTTGTTGTTGCTTTCCTATCTTACAATCAACACAAGTGGTGGTACATTTTGAAAAAGCATTGAAGGTAAACCTCTTATAAGGTTTCCCTTTACAAGTTTGTTTTAGGTTTGTTTTTGAAATAACATGACCCCGAGCGCGGGGGTGGCCGAAGGATGGGCCCATTTGTTAGATTCATCAGTGAAGCCTTACATTAAACAAGCAATCCTCCTAAGGAACAATTTCCCTCTAAATTAAACTGTACATATTGTTTAGGTCTGGGGATTTTAAGTAATACTTGATTTTCATCAGTAACTTAAACCTTAAAGACAAAACAAGACATTTATAGTCAGTAAACAAACCTTGTTCTTTTTGTCACATATTTGTGACACAGAAAATAGATTGAAATGCTGAAGTTCTTTTACAAAGCATACATCCTCAAAATCTAACTTACCCATTTTAATTTTACCTTTACCAGTGATATAACCTTTACTACCTCCAAAAGCAAACAGGCCCCATTAAAGTCTTGATATTAGCAATGTAGGGCCTTGTTTCCAGTCATGTGCCTGGAACATCCACTATTCAACAATTCCTATTATTCCTTTAGATCTCATTGTGGATAATTCTGCACAATTAACATAAAGAGATAGAATCCTCTATAGGGACCCAAAGCCTGTTTTGGCTGAGTCTGCCTAGTGGATCTTTGAAAGTATAACAGTTTCTCAGATTGGATCCACTATTGTATTTGGAGATATTGTGCCAGTTGTTTCTTTGTGGTCTCCAATTACAACCTGCTGAGGACTTAACAGCAGTTTCCCTTTTTCCCCCAACAGTACTAACTGCATTTTACCATAGGGCATCCCGCATTAACTTTGTTGTTTTTTGGAAAAATCTGTTTCTACAGTACTGTTTGTCTTTTAAAGGCCTTGAGGATGATGAATTAGTATTTGTATAAAACATTTGCTGGTCTAACTCTATTCATAATGGGCTTAACAGTATTAACTTTCATGACAGTACTAGTTAGTACTGTCTGTCTGTTAAAACTTCCCCTTGCAGTACTAAATTTTTTAGTACTGCTAGCTTTAGCAGTATTAACTGGAATTTTACCAGTTCTAGTTAGTACCGCTGAAGGAACAAATTGGTTTTGTTTATTCACTCTTTGCACATTATTCCAACCATTGTTTAAGTTCAATAGCCTTTTTTGCCATCCTCTTCTCATGGAAATCACAATCTCTAATTAAATGATTAAGACTACCACATACAAAACATGCTCTTAACAGTAAACCCGATACCCCCAACTCTGTCTTTATTAACTTTAGGTTTTTTGACATGTGGGGAATTGATTCGAGGTAAACATTTCCTTAGGAGTTTTTACTTGCTTGTTATCAAAACAAGTGTTTTCATGTGTTTTTGGGGGGTTTTATTTTTTTTTTTTTTTTTATTGTTGGTATCGACCACACACTCATCTTCACAATCTGGATTCATACTCCTCAATGAAAGGAGCATCAACCAACTTATGTTACATCTACCTTAGATTCATTGACAACTGGTTCAGAAAAAAATCACTAAATTCAGATGGTTCTGTACTAATGTTAGAATTCACAGGTATCAAATTCACTGATAGTGATTCGATTCACTAGGTTGAGTCTGTTTTGGACCATATGTAAACTTAGAATCATCTATTTCTACATCAGGTCCTGAAGGCATGTAATTCCCTGTCATGGGTGGGGGTACAGCATGCATTCCTTCTGCTGTAACAAACCTATCATACAAAGGTTGGTTTTCTATCTCAGTCACATTCTCTTTATATTCATACAAACACTCTGCAACACTTCATTTTCATAGCTCAAAAACCACATATCAGTATCCCCATACCCAAAGCCCAAACTTTCATTAGCACCATTTGGGTATTTAGCAGTTACTAAGAGTCTTAGAAGAATTAATGCCATTTTTCGACTTTGGCCTTTAAAAAATCTTCTTTTTTCTTTTTGAGCTTCTGCTAAATAAATTTCTTAGAGTGATATGTGGAAACATCTGTTTTAGTCATCTAAATCTATTTTCAATAAACTTTATCTGTTTTTCATACCTAAGTTTGTCCCTTCGTTGGATGATCAACTAATCGTGCTTAACTTGGCGGTAAGACCTCGAGAATATGCCTTTTATTTCTATGCTTGCAACACTATAAGTTGTTCTCTCTGAGCATCATAACAGTTTTTTAAGATTAGCATAAGACTCTTTACACTTATTTGTACAAGAAATTACCTCTGTGTCTGAGTGTGAGTCCCTAAATGAATAGATCTTTGCAGCCTATAACGGATGATAACCAAGATGTATAAATACAACTGAGCTAATAATAGAAAACACTGATTATGAATACAATATGTGAGCTGAATCTCAACACACGAACTAAGAAAAACATTGGTAGAATACTAAATAAACAACTTCATTAATCTGCATTGAACAATTAACAGATTACTAACCAATTTGTGATATATATTGCACTATGAGATATCTTGAGCACCATCTAACAATGCTAAGAGAGATCCTTTTATAGACTTAAGGATAACCTCTCACAACTTACAAATCGTCTAACGAGATAACACATAACTTTTCCTAAGATATCTCATGACATATCACAATACTGTTACGTAACTATTTTCAAACTAACGGTACTACTAATCGATCAGTACTTACATATGTACTGTCGGTACTAACTATCACTAACAGTACTAACTATATGTACTGTCGGTACTAAACTAACTAAAACAAAAATCCTAACACTGATTCTGAGCTGTCAAGGCCCGTCAAGCTGCATAATCTTCATCTTCTGAATGATTTGTCCAAATCCACAACCTTCTCCAACAATTTCAACAGCATGCTTTAGAATCCTCCTCTGTCCATTCTGCACCCATCCTTGTTTCCTCCAAATTCCCATGCATCCCTCCTCCTGTTATCTTGAGTTCCCTTGAATCTACACTCTCTAGCAAAGTGGCCTGTTTTATGGCAATTGTAGCATTCTCCACATTGTTTTATCAAAGCCAACAGGTTCTTATTTCATCAATTGTAGCTTTCTTTCTACCTCATCTTCTTGTAAAAACTTATCATACTCATTTATGAGATCATGGCCACTTGCCACTTCAAGTCCATTTCTTCAAGGTCATATTCATCAATCTGTTTCCAAGTTCCCCACATGATCCATTGAGGCAACTTGATGATTAAGCAAGTAATGAGTATGGATGAAGGTATGTTTCATACTTGATTTGACCCGAAAGATGGGAAACACAATACGCGTACTAACTTCATTAGTACTGCTAATGATCTCAGAGGACAAAAGCTACATTTTGGCTGCTAGAGGATGATGCAGTTAGAGACTTTTAAATCAGTCTCAAAGACACTTTAGATTATTTGTACGAAACATCAAAACATAGACTAGTCCAACGATAATCCTTTTTTGGGTCCTCATTATCAATGAAACTTGTGACCAGCAGAAGGTAGAGATCTTATAATTTTTGATTGAGTCCTCATTAGATACACCTGCTCTGTGAAACTCTAACTGACTCAGAAGACATTGAACCTGTCATAAGCCTTTTGAAGCCTTTTGTGTTGGATACATGAATCCTTCAAAACTGTTGCTTTCAAGATATACTTTCTGTCAGATTTATCTTGGATTCATCATTTTCCACCAAATCGAGATTTGATGTCATCCACATCTCTTTTGCGATCATTCATCTTATGGAACGTAGCAAGATGAATCTCTGGTAGGGCCATACGCAAAGGTGGGTCCTTGCTTTTCACTTCTCTTTTCTCTGTCTATAATCTCTCTGCAGTTCTAGGAGGCAAAACGCGTTAATTTTGTCCTGATGATTCTGTAGTGATTGAATACAGACCATTCCCATTTTGTATAACCTCACCAGATTGGATAGCTGTATGGCCAAATGTGCTCCATTTTCATATGCCCAAAATATATATTCTCCCTTATTTGAGAAATAGGCCAGCTTGATGTTTGAACTAGTAATTAGGAGTATTGTTGGGTTGGTGTTTGTGGTGATGATGATGGAGTGGTGGTGTGTGGAATTTCATCTTGATGATGGCAACATGAGTAAGTTTTGAAAGGATGAAGGTTTATAACTGGATTTAGATTGTTCTTCTTATTCAGAGGTTTTCTCACAGGCACGATACCACACTTGTGAGTCCCTTGTTGAATATATCTCATGCAGCCTATTAAGGATAATGCCAAGATGTATAAATACAGTTGACTATGTAAAACACTGATTATGAAACTAAATGTATAATGCGGAATCTTAACCCACAAGTACTAAGAAAAACAACGAAGAGCTAAATAAATAATTCTATTAATACTGCATTGAATGATTACAGATTAACTAACTATTGAGATATGAACTTTGCTAGAGATATCTTTTGTCGTATATCTAACTATGCCAATAGAATCCATTTATAAGAACAAGGATCAACCCTAACAGGCATAGCAAAACTGCGTACATATCTTTTCCGAAATATTAATACATATACTTAAACGGGTACTAACTATTATTAGACTACAATCCGGTACTCAAACTAACTGATCAGTAAACTTAACAGAGTTGGACTGTCAGTACTAAACTATACCTATTAGTAACAGAAACTATTGTACTGTCGGTACTAAGTAGGAAACATAAATCCTAACATTTATCCATGTAAAAGCAAGCAATGTGTTTCTTCCCTAAATAAATAATTGAGTTATTGTATCTAATCGCGAGGATATATAAATGCGTAGTAAAAACCGATTTTGTAATATAAACCATGTAAATGCATTTGTAAACAAGCATGTTCTCACCCCAAAAATATATGTAAAACCAGTAAAAACAGGGGGGCTATAAACTCACATTGATGTTGTAGAACGATTGGCAGATAGGCATCTAATATGGACAACACGAACGGAAAACGAAGCGGCTCGATCAAGAAATTGCAACTAATCTTAACGGCTAAGTCTCACTTGCCTAGGATAATGAATTTGGGTTTCCCGATGAATGGTTACGTCAACGCGACACGTTGATAAAAAGATTTAGTTTTGAAGTTGCAATAACTTGGTGGATGGTTAAATAAATAAATCAAAAGATAAACGCAAAGTATGTAATATATTCTTTATATATTACATATGAAAAATAAACCCTTATATAACTCATACCGTGAATTATATAACAGGGACAAACAATCCAAAGAGTAAATGTGAAATATATAATACTTTTCAGGTATTATATAAGGAACGTGAGAAAATAATTAAAACAAAATATTTCGACACCAATTTAATTAATAAAAAATCCTTGCATAAAAGTAGACACACGTCTTAAAGTTATGAATTAAACAACCGATGTTTGTAAAACTTTTACAAAAGTTATGATTTTACCTTCTCGCCAGGAATTTATAAAATAATATTTTATAAATTAATCTTTCGTCATATTGACGGATCGTAGCTAAAATTGTTGCCTCATTTTGTAAAAGTATAATTCTTATCCGTTGTCGAGTTATTGTAGTCAGTTATGAATTTAATATCTCTTTGGGTAAGAAATAACTAGTCTCTTTTACCCCGGGGTTTCTAAAATAACAAGTTTTTAGTAAAAAACATTACTAAATATAGAAATTTATATAAATTTCGTCATGACCTTTCCGGTTATATAACGTTTCCCATACTTATATTTATAAAATCTAATGTTTTTCCACTTTTCAAATAACCCGCGTGTTTTAAATATCTATGTATATATTTATATATATCAACTAAAACAAAGTAATGAATATCACATTATTTAAACCATTAACACCATTTAGTTTTCGATTTTATAATTTATAAATCTCGTGTTATATTTATTAATCAATTCAGAAAACCAAACGAACCCTTTTGGTCCTTTGTGCTTAAATCAAACGCGACCCTTTTGTTGTAAATCTGCCCAAAGGCCAAACGGGAGCCCATGCCTGTTCCCAAACACAAAATAATAACACCCCTGTAGAGGGTTTCCTGCTAATCTCCAAACGCACCCTTTATAGTTTCTAGCTCCACCCAAACACCCCTTTAGGTATTCCTGCTCACCCAAACACCCCATTTTGGGTTTTTTCTTCTGTTAACCATAAACACTCTCCCCTTATACATTTCTATCAAAACCAAACGCACCCTATTCGATGTTAATAACCAGAAACAAACACCCCTGTTTGTTAATATGCTATACCAAACACCCCATATTAGGTTTCCTACACAACCAAACACGCCCTTATGTTGTTTCGGTTAAGCCAAACGCACCCTATTCGGTATTGTAACAACCAAACAGCCCATTTGGCTGTTAAACCCGCAACCAAACCTCCACTTACGGTGAGGCTGCTCCACCCATACCGCACCCCATGGTGGTGGGCTAGCCAACCTTGTGTCGGCCGACAAAACAACCCGACGCACCCTATGTCGAGGCTGACCCAGACCCGAACGCACCCCCTCGGTGCTTACTATACAAACCAACCGCACCCTATAGTGGCGGCAGCCCAACAAACCCACCCCATGGTGGCGGCTGCCCCACTAAACGCACCCTCGTGGTGCTTAGGAATAATCAAACGCACCCTTGATGGTGCTACTACCACAACCAACACACCCTTTTTGGTGTAAACATCAAACCGAACGCACCCATGGTGCGGTGGTGGTGAGGTGTGGGGCGTGATGGTGGTGTGGTGATAATGGCGTGGTGATGGTGATGATAATGATGGTGGTGATGGTGATGATAATGATGGTGGTGGTGTTGGGGCTGCCGTGGGGCAGCGGTCGTAGGAGAAAGGGGGGGGGGGAAGCCGGCTAGCTTCATGTCGGAAGGAAGGGAGCCGCGGCGCGTGGAGGCGCGTAGTATAGATGATCGGGTAGATCGGGTGACGAGGAATCTTTTTGGATTCGGCCGGAAAAGTCCGCCGTAAAAGTTTCTTCGACGGCCTGGTGGCCGGAGGTTGGTCGGATCCGGCGGCTGGAAAAATGAGGAAGAGAGAGGTGGACATGTGTGTGTATTTTTGTAAAATGAAATGAAATGTATATAAATTTTAAATATATATAAATATATTAAAAGTTATAAATACATGTGACAAGTCACAAATAGATGAGGGTAAATTTTGTAATTATTTTTACAGGTACCAAAAGTGAAACTTTTGGTAAATATTGGTTCGGGACTCGTTTAAGTGACTTAACGGATGATTCAAAACACGAAACTTGCGCCATTGCGTTCTAAATAATTTTTCCCATAAAAACGAGTATTCACACGACAAATTTTTCATAAACGTTTTATAAAATTTATTTAAAACGTTTATTATTTATTTGTATATTTCCGATAAACTTTGTCCGTAAAATGATCTTTTACTCGAATATTTGCGTCTTCAACAAACGTCACTGAATAAAATGATGACTAATCTATTAAATATTTTTATTTAATAAAAAGTGTTAATTAAATATAATTTAATTATTTTCTTGCTTCTATAATTTTGTGAGGGCATTTCGGTCACTTTCTGTCTGTTTTCGGGTTTCGGGCAAAACTAAAAAGTTGTCCAGAATGTCGTTTTACATCAAATTGCTTTAGAGTCCGAGTCGTGAAAACGTGATCTAGCGGGTCGTTATTTGATAAATCAACTTAAAAATAACATATATCTTCTCGTTTTCAAGTCAAATAAGTTAAAAATAACTTTGCACTTATGAGATGTAATAATAAATATGATTTATTATAATAAAATATGTTCCGAAAATTTTATCGGTTACGCGGTAATTACTTTTTTGTGAGAATAAAAGACCAAAAGTCAAAAGGTCAAGTCAGACCCAAAAAGTCAAAGGGTAAAATAGTCATTTAAAATTTCGAAAATTGCCGGATGTTACACATGTAATGAACCCATTTTGTATAATTATTGCAAAGAATTATTACTTAATCGTTTATATTTGAGAATTGTAGTAATTATGGAGTAATTGGTGAAGATTGACTAAAATGCACGCATTCTGGAGCTTAAACAAAGATATTTTGAAGATTACTGTTCTGACAACCAATACGCCGTATCCATCAAGGAAGATACGACGTATGTGTGCCTGCACTCACCAAAGACCACGAAGGAAACAAGATCCAATACGCCGTATCCAAGAAGACCAATACGCCGTATTCAAGCTATAAGGAAATAAAATATTCTAGAAGATATCAAACATGATCCCTACTCCAAGAAACCCCCAATACGCCGTATCTAATACTTTGGATACGCCGTATCGAACCGACTCCGGACCTTATAAATAGAAAATTCAAAACGAGTTTTAAGTATGCTAAATCATATTGTCGATACCTAAACCACAAAAGTTGATTTTCAAAGGAGAAAAAGTACAGAAGAGGTCGAGCAACGCGATTAATTCCATAGGAGACAACGTGTAAATTCTTATACTCTTGTAATCGTTTAGTTTTTGGTATCATTCGTTAACTCGGTTAGTTTACATTGGCTAAATCATTACTTTTGTA
>BQNB010072092.1:0-32545 GCA_026074375.1 Tanacetum coccineum
CACTCTGTCTCGAAATAAGTGTTCTATTTTGAGTTTTAAAATCTCTCTTTTTTAATTTTTACTGTTAGTACAAAATGTGTTTGTTTCACAGGATTCTTGCCAAGCCAATTGGTCTTTAACATGTTTGTGTGAACCATGATTGAATGGTTGTGTGGTTCTGATAAAACAGCAAAACTGGGAATAAATATAGAGACAGAAACTTTGCAAACAATTGGACTTATATTAATTGGAATAGATAATTGTTTACAGACACTAATGACACATACTTATACTAATCTAAAGGGTGTGACAGTTACCCATGAACCATTGTGTTGGTTCATCTTTAACTAACTCTAACTGCCAACATAAATAACTGATAATAACTGCTAATAACTGCTAACTACGTGGGTGTTTGGCATAACTGCTTTTTAACCCATGTTGACCCATTACATAAAATTAAGTTCGACCCATAACTAAATACTATATACTAAATACTATGTACAACTAATTTAGGCTTATAATGTAATTACAGGCTAACATTAACACATAATAAGTTTTGTGATGTGCAAAGTCTCCTTGGATGGTGTAAAGCACTATATGTGAAACTGAGCTCCTTACACCCTTGGACCAATATGTCAAAGATAAAATAAAATGCACGATGAACCAATCCTTCCCAAAACGTAAGAACAGATCAGTGACTGATCAAATTGAAAACGGGGTGATCCAAAGATAAGGACCAACAAATTGTGGCGTTGGCTTTTTGAAGAAAACAAACCACGAAGTTGAAAAGGGAGAAAAAAAACTAGAAGAGTCTAAGTAGTGAAACACACAAGCAAGTTTGTGTGAAGCAACCGCAAGAAGAATAGTCTGTGATAATATCAAGAAAAGTATGAGAAAGTCAATGAATAGATCACATTGAAGAATGAAGAGGTGTAAAGTCATCAGAGATTTTTCAGACGAGTTCATCAAGCTTTAGAGGAACTGTAGATCAAGTAATGTCATATTTGCCAAAACATGTGACATAGTGTAATGGACAAGTAAACGCTCATGGAATCTGGTTCGGGCCAAAGTCAACAGATCAATAACGTACTAGTGGCAGTTAGAAGTTAATTATAGTTAGTTATAGTTAGTTATAGAAGTTAGTTATAGTTAGTTATAGTTGGTTATGGAAGTTAGTTATATGGTAGTTATTAGTGAAAAGTCAAAATGGTTCATAAAACCTGTTTGTACCGTTTTCTTATGTATAAATAGAGGTCAAATATGTAATCAACAAGTTTAAAAAAGTTCAGTTTTTTACAGTGATTGTATACAATTATTCTTGAACAAATACGAGTGATTCTTATATAAGTTTGTGTGTGATTGAAACCTGGGCAACAGTGTTGGGGGTGAAGTGGATCAGGAATACTTACTGGACTGGGCCGATAAGCTGTTAGTGGATTGGATCTTGTATTAGAACAAGTAAGGAAGATGATTTCCTACACAAATAAGGAAAAACCGCTAGTCTTACCGTGGGAACGGACCCCATGATTGGACTCTGGCGTAAGAGTAAGTACTCATATTCTCAGAGAATATGTGTGTGATAAAGGGTGTCAGAAATTATGTACCTTGTGGTGTGTCAGAGGACTCCTATTTATAGGGAAGCATAGTACTAGGGTTTCTTAGTATTTCACTTATATTCGTAGTGGCCAGAGTGGGACCATTGTCGGGCAAGGATCCGCGATAATCGTGATTACGGACGTGGATTCCCTTCCGCAGACGTTGGTCGTTCCGCGGATGGTCTATGGGAGCGGCCCAAACCGATCCGCGCCCGTCTTGCTATATTCGGGCCGTGCCAGTGTGGTCCTGGGCTTAGTCTCGGCCCGTTATACTTATTGTTTATTTTGGTTGGGCCAGAGCCCAAATGTGACGGTATAGCCCAGGCCCTGAGGCCTGGTATACCCATTATACGTCATCAAGTCCCCCCAGTCTAGTATTTTTATTGCGTGCGACTCTGTGCTGCGTAGTAAACATTGCTAGACTTTATTCCTTACGTTCTCCTTATTCCGTGATTGCTTGTTTCTCCGTGACCTTTCCCTGATCGGGTAGGTAGGGTTTGGGTGACGTGTATTCACCCTGACCTTTCGTTTTCCTGATTGACATGACTTGGTGTCAGTTACCCAACTGGCATCACATCTGCTTATTTTAGATCTCGTTCGTTGGTTGACATAGTGCGTTACACGTGTCGTCATCTTGCTGTTTTGGGCATTTACTATGCCAAGGGTATAAATATCCCCTTGATTTTCACTGTTTTCTTTTTCTTCTTCTTCACCAATTACCACTATTGTTAAAACTTTTGAGCTTTATCAACCAGTTTCCACGTTTTCTACTACTTCATCTTTCTTTAGGCTACCAGGTTAGGTTTTCTTTCTTTTCTTATACATCATGATGAGTACCATTCGTGATATTAAATCTAAGTTAAATCAAAAAGCGTTAGATGCATTATGCACCAAGTATTACATACCTGCTAGTGTTCATCCCACGTTACCTGGCCAGACAAAAATATTTTACAAAGTCCTGATGGCAAAATTGGCGTATATACTCGGTTTTTTGATTTTGCCAACTATCGAAGCCCTTTGTCTCAGTTCCTTGTGGATGTTCTTGACCACTTTCATATTCATCTTTCCCAATTATCCGTGTTTGAGGCGGCCAAAGTTTCTCACTTTGAGATCTTATGTCGCGTCCACGGATTTCAGCCGTTTGTTAATTGTTTCCGCGCGTTCTACACTAGTTCCTATACTAAAGGGTGAATGTCATTTATCAAACGCTTTGATGCGGCTCTTGTTTGCCATAGTAAGCCGTTAGATTCTGTAAAGAACTGGAATGACCATTTTTTCTGGGTTGATTCCACGGCCTTTCCTCTTTTCGTATCCTTGAAAAGCAAGATTTTAAGTAAAGATCCCCCAAAGCTTTCTCAATATGATACAGAAGCGTGCGACTTTTTGCCTACTCATACTGCCCCATTCCGGAAATTTTCGGAACATTTCTTATGCTGGGTTGGTATCAGCTGTTACAATACGCTAGATGAGAACTGTTATCCGACGTTTTGGGATGGTAAAGAGGGTGGGTATACTTTGCCTTGTATTTTAGATCTTATTGTGTTGCCATTGTTCCTAACGTTTCTCTTTTACCACGTTTGTAGAGATGGATTTTTTTGCGTTTATCCGCCACTCTGATCCCACCAAAGTACGAATATGGGAGAGAAATCTTGCGAAGAGGGAGGTTAAGCTGCTAAAGATGACCGAAGGCCGCAATGTGTTACTGGATCCTCCCGCTACTGCTGCCTCTGGGGGTAGCGGTGATAGTATCGACAAATTGTTTGACGATGGGTATGATGTTGGTCAGGAGCATCCTGTCGAAAAGGACGACGATGTTTTGGAGGAAACTATTGCCCTGGATGTTTCGGATGTTGCTGTTGAGAAGGCTAAGAAGAAACAGAAAAGGAAAGTGACTGGGGACGCTAGTGGTTCCACTCATCCTCCCAAGAAATTGAGGGATGACTATCAACTTGTACTTTCATATATCGGCGAGAAGTCTCTTGCCGCCCTCCGTGGTTTGGTTCCGGATGGTTCTGGTATCCCGAGCGGCGTTACGGAGCCTCTTATTGCCGCCTCCGTGGCCCTTACGTCGGATGTTGGGCCTACGGACTCTGTGTCCAGGCTCAACTTGCGAACTTGTCCTCCCAATGTGAGGTATGTTGTATCTTCAGATGATTCTCATCATTCAGGTTCATATTCTGAGGGCACTTCTTTTGTCAGATCTCCTGTTACGGATGCTCCGGTAGTGACGGTTGCTGTTACCACTACCGTTGTTGCTGATGTTGCTGCTATTCCGGGTTCAAAGGCTAGAGACGCATCAAAAGATCTTGAGAATATTAGGGACTCTACGTCCGCTAGTGGGGCTAATGCGGATGCAGCCAACGTTTCAAAGTTAAATAAGCCTTCTACTTCATTGGACTCTTTTTATGCTTCTCAAAGTCTTGATACTGAAACCATGCACCGCATCTATGTCCCTAAATGAAAAGTGACGAATGATTATATACTTGAAGATCCGTATGTCTATCATGATTTAACGGATCATCTCGCCCCGCCTGCTCTGTTTGCGCAACTGCGTGCCATGGATTATGATGAGCTATATTTTGAGTTCAATGTTGGGGCCGCATGGCAGGTGTGTCTTGGGGCGGAGGTTAGAATGCGCGCGGAACATAATTTGGAGAAGAAGGGTGAGCTTGAGGATAAATGTACTAAACAAACCGTGCTTTTAGCTGAAAGGGATGCCGAGATTGCCCACCTGAAGTCTCTTTTATCTTTAAAGGAGACCGAGGCTGCAAAAGCCATTCGTCTTCGTGGCCAACTCACTACTGTGGAAGCTGCTGATGCCGCTAAAGATAACGAGTTGAAAGATTTCAAAGAGAAAAAATTTGTGCTTGAAGGAGAGAGAGATGTTATGTCCGAGAAGATAGTGACTCTTGAGTCTGCGAACGTTGCTAAAGAGGCTGAGTTGGCGTCCCTTTCATCTCAAGTTGCCAAGCTTACTTCCGATCTATCTGGCTTCCTGCTTTCTCGTGATGAGCTCGACTCTAAGGTAGCTTTCTTGGAATCTGAGAGGGATTGTCTTATCACTCAGGTATCCGCAGATTTCTTTACATCTTTAATCATGCTTTGCCTTTATTTTTATGACTAACACTTTTTATCTTTTTGTTTATGCTTCCGCAGAAAAACTCACTGGAGTCTGCGTTTGAGCTCTTTAAGGAACGCATGGAGGCCTTGCAGGATGAACAAGCAAAGATTCTGGGTGACAGGGTTGCGGAGTTGGATGCTTAGTTGTCAGAAATGGCTATCCATCTTGACGAATAATTTTATCCTTGCTTCCTTACCACCATATTCGGACGGTGATGGTTCTTAACTCACAGACTCAAGCTTGTTCTTCTTAAATGCTTACAGTCTTCTGAGTACCTTCAAGCTCTAGGGTAGGCCATTGATTACGCGATTAATAAAGGCATTCAAGATGGACTTAAAGTAGGGATTGATCATGGGCAAGCTGGTAGGGATCTGTCCGTGATCGAAGCTTACGACCCTTCCGCGAAGGCTAAATACATTGATGCTGTGAATGCTCTTGGCGCTGTCGACTTCTCTTTGCTCTCTGAGTTAGAATCCAAGAAGGACTCATGCATTGTTGATCTTATGGATTAGGGATACTGAAAACCCTATTTCAAATGGTAGTAGTTCTTATTTGTCGTTACAAGCAGAAGCAATGGAGCAACAAGATCGGTGCAATAAGGGTTTACTATAAACTCTAAGTGTGTTAAACTGTATTGATTCGTCCTTGGTTTATAAGAAGTATCAAGCTCACAATGTTCAGGTTGTTGACAAGGATTAAAGACGATCAATTGGTGTTGTTGCTGATCGAATTTAGTGTAACTCGCTTCTATCAAAACCCTAAATTCGACTAGGGATGTTGGTGTATAGGTTCGATCACAAGATGCAAGGGTTTGGTACGTGGATGATTATGTCACGATGTGAGTTGGTGAAAACCCTAATTCGTCTTAGAAGGGTTTGCTACGGGTTGTACGTCATAACAATTCAAGAGCACAAGAAGGCGTGTAAACTGTTTTGAGGACGTTTGTACTGCTTGTTAATTACTATCGCCAATAAAGAGTTAATACTGCCAGGTGTGGTTCGTATGTTTATACTGCTTGTTGGTTTATATTGCCATGTTTATATTTGTGCTGCTTGAGCTTGAATACAGTGTTAATACTTGGGGACGAACAAAGTTAATACTGCTATGAATATGATGATTAGTGACAGAATAGTAACACTAAAAAGTGTCGCTAAAAAGAATGCGAGGAAGGAGAATTGAAATTAGTGACAGATTAGTGACAGTTTGTGACAGATAAAGTGTTGCTAATTGATAAAATTTTAGTACTGCTTCTTTAAAAGTTTATACTGCCACTTATTTGTTTCTACTGCTAGGATTATAGTTTGTACTGCTAGCTTTAGCAGATATCGGATAACACACACGTTTGGATCTCGGACAAAACAGAAACACAACATTTGGTTTTTGGTGTTTACTGTTTAGATGTTCTTAAAAGTTTAAAGGCTCATATTTATTGGTATAATTGGTTACGAAGAGGATTATTTATCACCTATTTGAAGATGAAGTGGAATTATTTGGGTTTGTGTTTTATCATACCTTTTAGCAGGAGGTAACTTGTTTGTGTTTTCAATGTTGTGATGAAGACTTGACGAATCTAGCAAAGGTGTGTGATTTACAAACTTATGATGCTCAATGCTCACATTTGCTATCACTTTTAAGGAGTTACGTTGTTGTGCGCAGTGTCTCATAGAAGATGAGAATTTTGTCAAGAGGTTACGATCTACTTATACTTTGGTTTTGGTATGAGTTTGACGTCACGTAGATAGTGCAAGATATAAGACACAAGTTTGGGTTATTCTACTTCAGCATCAAGTTTGTTATACTTAGTTTTCTTCATCAGTGATCATTACATAGAGCCTACAGAATTGAAGATTCAAGAAATGGTTAACATATGGGTTTCAAGGGAAGCTTATTGCTAAAATGTTTAACCATTTACATGTGGCATTGAGGTGAAGGTTTTTACTACTGCTAGTCATTATTACTACTGCTAGTGTGAGTTTCTACTACTCAAGTTCATTTTTCTTATTGTGCTTAATGGTGGGTAATTTGAGGAGTTAGAAGGCTTAGATTAGAAGTGTGATATTGGTTTGTAGTGGTCAAGATCAAAGTTCCTTATATTCATATGGCCCTTATTAGATTATGACAAAAAGGGGAAGAAGGCGTTAACAGGTACATTTGGCAACTTATAGATCCTTGGTGTGGCCTGGTACAAAGGAAATCTACTTAAGGGGAAGTTTTTGTTTCATTCAGGGAGATGATCACATCTCAACTTCAGGGGAAGCTTTGGCTTTATGATGAAGTTCATACACGACTTTGTTTGTTTTGTCATCATCAAATAGGGGAAGATTGTTGGGATTCTTGATTTGATGAGACAAAGTGAATAAAAGAATGAAACAAAAGGACTTAAATGCAAAAGAAGAATTCTTCAAAAGATGGAAGATTTTGAAGATTTCAGAAGATCTCCTTAAGAAGATAAAGATACAAAAGATAATATTATATGTTAGGAAGATATTATTTGTTCTTATCTTTTGTAATTTGTTCTTATCCTTTGTAAACCTAGATATCTCTAGTATATAAAGAGATATCAAGCATATAGGTTTAGGCATCCAAAAACATAGAGCTCTCCCAATGAGAGTCTAGTAAAAGTGTAGGTGTATGTACACAATAGTTAGTTAGTTAGATAGATACTAGTTAATAGATAGTGTAGCCTCAAGGATCTCTTGATCCCTGTTACAGTAGGTAACCGTATTATCTTGATCAAATAATATTGGGGCTTGGTGTTTAATAGTAAAACCTTGTTTAATATCATTGTGTTCTTTGATTAATTCCGCTGTGCTAATTCGTATCAATGATATTTGTAAAATATATCCTAGATGGGCTTAAAATAGTCTTCACATGGATTCTCTCTGCTTTGAGGGTATTTTGGCTAAGATCCCTGGAGCGAAAAACCTGCAACCATCCCCGGAACAACTCATGCTCCCGATCCATAGGTCGGAAGATAACATAGTCATCGGGGAGACTTCCCTCTCCTCCTCCCTTCAGGTTGTCCATTTGCGGGTTCAAAGGTTTAGAGGAGAGGTTAAGGAGAAGCGCTTGTCGCTCATGGATGTTATTACTCCTCTTGTTGAGCCCTTATCTTCTAAGAGTTTAACTGGCGAGGCCAGTACTTCTGTTGCTCCCATCACTACCCTTTCAACGACCTTTGCTTCTTTCGACGTGGTCCTTCCTACTTCAGTTGTCAGTGACCAAGTTTTGGATGCGAAGCCACATAATGAAGATCCTCCTGCGGTGACCTTTGAGAAAGAAGAGTTGGACACTTCTCCAGAGTAGTTTGGTTTGCCGCTTTTGTATATGACGAGTTTCTATCTCCTTTTTTTGTTTTTCTTACCTCGGCCCTGTGTGGCCTTTTTGTGACGGTATTTGTACTTTAACAATTTGTATGTTTTGTTGGTTTAAAAACTGATGTCTACCTACATACTGCTTAGCAGTTTTATATTTTGCTAGTATGTTTTGATTGCTATCTTTTAATATCACTGTTGTACGTTTGTGATGATAGTCTTAGTAAAATGCTTACGGGTCATTTTCCCAGTATTGGGCTTGCAATACCTCTTATGTACTTGAAGCTAAACACAAGAGAGACTCTTGCTTAGAAAAGCTAATGTCTACGCGGAATATAGACACAACTAATAAGAAGAACAGGACTGATAAAAACTAAAAGATCCTTCTATGGATTTCTATTAACGAACAAGGAGAATTGTGTTTTCTTTTGATCTGTTTATTTCCCTAAGCCGTGGGTTCTTTTTATAGTGGTGAAACCCTAATCGGCATCTCCTAAAATCACGTGAGAATAATATGCATGACTCTTCCTAATTTAGCTCATGCATATCCTCATCTCTAACTAACTAAAACCTTATCCTGGAATAACTATTTGACTCTACCAGGACTAAGTACTCTACCAGTAGGAACTAGACTTAGCCTACCAGGACTAACTATGATAATAACCTTACCAGCAGGAACTACATACCTGCCAGTAGGAACTACTACTCTACCAGTAGGAACTACATACCTACTAGTAGAAACTAAGTATTACAATTATTCCTAACAATCCTCCCCTAAACTGGAATTTGACTATGTTAATTTCCAGTTTCTAGATAGATCTTCAGTCTTGAACCTTGAGGATTGAAATATGAACTTTGCAGCAACATCCAATCTGCTTGAGTCTTGACTTGAATACTTGAAAATTCTGCACATATCAGCTAAATGTCTCTAGAGGAAGCATCATCTTTATTTTTCATAAGAACACCTTCAAGAACCATATAGTTTACAGTCTTCATAGCCTTGTTAAACTTAAACATCAAAAGTCAGCAACATTGAAGAACCTTCAGGAAACTTGAACCTACAACAGACATTGAACCACCGCACAACTGATAGATTGATAAGCCTTTACACAAGTACTACTCACTCTTGTGCTAGCTAGATTTAATCCTTTGGTGGATCATCACATCACCCTGGTGAATATAGTAACCTGACCAACTCTTTGAACATGAATCATAGGTAAATTGGAAATACCCCTAAAGATTTTTGGCAAATCATCACACCCTATAAACAGATATTTATAAGTCTTTACCTGTACCATTGCTCAAGACTAGCAAATCCTTTGGTTTTCCCAAATAAGGGCATATCCAGGTGAATTGATAACCATTCAACTCTCAGCAAATAAAGCATGGGTGAGTTAAAGACCCTATAGTTTTGAGCAAACTATTAAAGCTATCAACGGATTTGAGATCACACCAGATGCCGTACCTCATGTCAATCAACCTTACTTGTCTGTGAGACATGTGAGTTGAACACCATTTTGTGTGGGTGGTTTAACCAACACCAAACTTGAAAATAGTTTACTTTATGGACCATGTGTGCCCTGAAAACAAAAACAACTTTTGCACAACCAAAACCAAACTTATTTGAACATATTACCAAAGCTTGTCAGTTGCCAAAATCCTTTTATCAAAACACTTGTTACTAAAACAAAAAGTGAAAACCATTTAAGACAAACTACACAAAATAGAGTTATATATCAAAATACAGTTTGGACACAGCAAAAAGTTAGAATATATATGATAGAGTTACAGAGTACCATGATCAAACAGGAGAAACTTGGGCAGCAGCAATTTGATTCTTGATGAACCGAATCAATTGCTCAGTAGTAGTCATGTCATTGCCCACAACATCCTTGTCAATCTCCAACTTGTGCTTTAGCATCCTTTCCATGAGCTTCACTGAGAGAGGATAAGATACATCTACAAACATGTACAACACCTCTCCAGAAACAGTTTCCAAGACATGAACATTGGAAAGAGTATACAGCCTCCAACTTCTAATCTGCCAAAGAGATTGATGATTCCAAACGAAAGAACCCTTACCACCTTCTTGAGAATCCATCAACACCTGAAGATCACCCCATAACATCAATCCAGCACCAGCAACAAGATGGTTTTCATAGTATGTGACCACCATGCCATACAACTTCAATAGATCATGTCTATCCACCATATGAAGGATCTCCCTTAGAGTGGTAAAATGTTTGGTAGACTGATCCGACCTGTAAAGAGCATTAATTTCTCCTAGAGGAGTAGAGATCATCTCTCAACCAGCAAGAACAGACCAAAGAATAGGAGCCTCATCTGTAAAGTCCTCATCAGATACAACCTTGATGAATGTCTTATCATCTACATCTAAATCTAATTCGTTAAGTATAGATTTGGGCTTAGTTAAACGATTCCTGCCAAGAGACTCGTGGTTGGGGAACATCAGGCACAGATGGAATAGTGGATTCAGTAGACTTTTGCTGCTTGGAGGAAGGTTCTTCTAACTCAGGACATGTCCTCTTCAAAGTCCTGCTAAAGGCTTGAACCTGAGTGTTTGCTAGAGCCTTTTGAATCATTTCAACTCCTCCTTCAATGTGGGCATCTTGTAAACTTTCCACCTACCTTAGTCCCCCATCCGTAGAGTAGAGAGCACTACTTTGGTTCTTGACAAATTGTCTCATGTAGGTTCTTTGTTGTACCAGAGTCATTGGCCTTTCCATTATTTCCTTTACCAATTTCTCAGCAAGAGCTTGTTTCTTCCTCTTGATCAAAGCAGCCATCCTGACTGGGAAGTTGTCTTCAGTCACATCATCACCCAATAGTGTCTTAAAAGAGATGGCCATTAGCTTCAACCTAGCCATTATTGTTTTTGATCAATCAGCCTCAGTATAAAACAAGGCTTGAAGCAAGAACTCTTGTATGCTCCTTCTGTTTAGCTCTTGCTCTTTAGTCTGGTCCACTAGAGTTTGTTCTTCACATGTTAACCTCTTTACAGCCTCCACACAAGTCAATCATCTCCATCGCTATTAGTGTCCTTTCTTTGACATTAATGTCTTCTTCCATCATTGGAGTTTTTCCTTTGTTTGAAACACCAGCAGGAGTAACACCAGTAGGAACATCAATAGGAATATCAGTATGAATATGAGAACTAGAAGCACCTCCAGGAGGAATATTAGAATCAACAATCACAGCTGCATTAGCCAATGCAAGTAGAGCATCCAAATCCACATCTTGCTCTCCTCCTTCCATCTTTGTTCAAATCACTCACTACCACCTTTCTTTTCTTGGTCCTTGATTTTACCTCCCACTGCATTTACTTTCTTGACCAACTTTCGCACCACATCCTAAATAGCTTCTTTATGTCCCTTGGGCCTCTGTTTCCAATGAATTTACTTTCAGCACAAATTAAAACTACAGAGGAAACAACATTTATGTAATAAGGTCCTCTGGCACCTCCTGAAGTTGACTGCAAATCGTCTAACTATTGGTTCCTTGGTACCCAGTATAAACCTTTTCTATGTGTTTTCCAAGAACAACCTGCTGAAGGCTTAACAGCAGTTTTGCCACTCAGCCCACCATATTTCATATGATTATAATACATTTAGGTACAAATGTGTAATAAGTCTGAAAATAAGAACATGTAGTCTATTTAAATGGGGCATAGGTCTAGCAGTACTTTTCCACCAACCAGAAGTTACTGATTGACGAATATCCTCATCAAGTAGACCTGGAAAAGGCCTATTTTGCTACCAGTAGGAACTGTGCAGACCTTTGCTTACAGTAGGAACTGGTTGTGGTCTAGCAGGAGGAATGCTTACTTTGCCAGTCCTAAGAAGTACAGCTTGTGGGACAAACTGATTTTGATGATTAACATTATTCCTACTATGACAGTCCCACCCCAATGACCAACAGTCCTTATTTAGCATTTCTCTCATAAAAATCACAATCCTGTAATAATATGAGTTACTGCAACCACATACAAAACATAACTTAGAAACAGATGAAGCATTTTTCCTAAAATGACCTGCCTTTTTATTAAAATAACCATTCTTAATTACAGGAGGTCCTAGAAGTTTTTTCATTCTTATAAGAATCTATTCGAGAAAGAAACTAGTGAAATCCTGAACTTAATTGGGTTCTTGGATAGAGTGGCCCAACAATTGAGACTCAAGAAATTTCGGCATGACCTTTCTAAAAATATCGACTTTCCATTTTTATCAACCTCGACACGTGAAAACATCCGTTTTACAAAAGTACATCTTTTATTGACTCGAAAGAATATCCGATCTATTTTCGACAACACCTCAAATATCGCAACAAATCCGTTCTAAACCTAAACCTCTTCGACATTCAATTTACGCTTCCAACAAATCCAACATCTAACTTAATCTCTTCGCCAACAATATTTAAACTTAATATACGATAAATCTTAAATAAACGATATAGCCGTAGTGATAACAATATATATATCAAAATAGTCACAACGAACTTTTATGCACAAAAGTACAACTACTTTTTATGTTCTTCCATTTATAAACAAAAAGATTAAACTTAAAGACTTGTAGTTTTATAGAAAAATAGATAATGATTTTCACAACGATCCGCTTTGTACACCTTGTTCGGAATGATCATACGAATGCAAAAGTACAACTTATTTATGAAAAAGTAAAGATGACTTACAAAGAAACACGACGAAAGATGATTAAAATCAAAAACAACCCAAACGTTGTTTTATAAAATACCCGGATGAAATAACAATCAACTCGAACAATATATCTTCAAATGGTTGATCAAAGATTAAAAATGAATGGATTTGGGTGTGTGAGATGGTTCGGCAATGAGAGAAAAGAAAGAAGATGTATGTGTGTTTTTCTAGTGAGAGAAGTTGCTTGGAAGAATGAGAAACAAATGAGAATAAGTGGTATATAAGTTGGTAGAGGATGGAATGCACCTAGACTTGGTGCATGGGCTTGTTCGGCCGAGTACAAGGGTGAGGGGGGACCGAAATGATCCGCGAATGAAAGCCTAGGAAGGACATTGTACAAGCCACTATGTAGGAAGCTTTTTAACTTGTATCAATTTCAAAAAAAAATGAATCCTATGCTAAGAGTGTGTGTATAACCGGTTATGAACAAGCCAAAGGGGGGACCAAAAATAATTTCCCACATTCTAGGATCACTAGTGCTAGTTGATGAATTAATTTCCAAGTATGCATGCACAACAAAGTATAGATTAGAAACGCGTAACACGCAAATAACGAAACGAGTAACGGCATCACGAAAAATTATGAAATTTTAAATATTGCTTAAAAACATAAAAACGTGGCTATTGCCAAAATACTACAACGTTTGGTGTCCCGGTTCGCTCCCGGTGACGATTCTCAGATAATAACGAAACAACTTCCCGGCTAAACGGTAAAGCTAAACGAAACATTTAAAAATTCAAATTTCTAAACGAAAACGGCTAATTTATTAAACGGAAATTCTCGGGTTGTCACAGTGAGCTTGAGGATAAATGTGCTGAACAAGCCGTACTTTTATCAGAGCGAGATGTCGAGATTGCCCACCTGAAATCTCTGTTATCTTTGAAAGAGACCGAGGCTGCAGAAGCCATCCGTCTTCGTGGCCAACTTACTAATGTGGAAGCTACTGATGCCGTCAAAGACAACGAGTTGAAAGATTTAAAAGAGAAAAATTTCACGCTTGAGGGAGAGAGAGATGCTATGTCTGAGAAGATTGCGACTCTTAAGTCCGTGAATGTTGCCAAAGAGACTGAGTTGGTGTCCCTTTCCTCTCAAGTTTCCAAGCTTACATCTGATCTATCCGGCTTCCAGCTTTCACGTGATGAGCTCAATTCTAAGGTAGCTTCCTTAGAATCTGAGAGGGACTGTCTTATCACTCAGGTATCCGCATGTCTCTTTACATCCTTAATCATAGTTTGCCTTTGTTTTTATGATTAACATTTTTTTATCCTTTTTGTTTATGTTTTCGCCGAAAAGCTCACCGGAGTTTGCATTTGAGCTCTTTAGGGAACGTAATGAGGCCTTGCAGGATGAGCAAGCAAAGGATCTGGGTGACAGGGTTGCGGAATTGGATGCTCAATTGTCGGAAATGGCTATCCATCTTGAAGAAGAATTTTATCCTCGCTTCCTGACCACCATATCCGAACGGCGATGGATCTTAACTCATGGGCTTAAACTTGTTATGCTTAAGTGCTTACAGTCTTTAGAGTATCTTCAAGCTCTGGGGCAGGCCATTGGTTGCGCGGTTAATAAAGGTATCCAGGATGGGTTGAAGGCGGGGGTTGATCATGGAAAAGCTGGGAGGGATCTGTCCGTGGTCGAAGCTTATGATCTTTTTGTAGAAGAAAAATATGTGATGTCGTGAACGCTCTTGGCGTTGTAGACTTTTCTAGGCTTTCTGAGTTAGAATCTAAGAAGGACTCAAGCATTGTTGACCTTATGTATTCTCTCCGCTTGGAGGGCGTTTTGGCAGAGATCCCTAGAGCGGAAGACCTGCAGCCCTCTCCGGAACAACTCATGCTTCCCATCCACAAGCCGAAAGATAATATAGTCTTTGCGGAGACTTCCCTATCTTCTTCTCTCGAGGTCGTTAACCTACGGGTGCAAAGGTTTAGGGGAGGGGTTAAGGAGAAACGCTTGTCGCTTACGGACATCATGACTCATTTTGTTGAGCCTTTGTCCTTGAAAAGTTTAACTGGCGAGGCCAGTAATTCTGCTGCCCCCATCACCACTCTTTCAACGACCTTTGCCTCCTCTGCCGTCATCCCTTCTAGCTTAGTTGTTAGTGACCACGTTTTAGATGCGGAGCTGCATAATGAAGATCCTCCTGCCGTGACCTTTGAGAAGGAAAAACTAGGCACTTCTCCAGAGTAGTTTTGTTTGTTGCTGTGGTATATGATGAGTTCCTATCTCCTTTTTTGTTTTTTTACCGCGGCCGGGTGTGGCCTTTTTGTGGCGGTAGTTATATTTTAACAGTTTGTATGTTTTGTTAGTTTAAACACTGATGTCTACCTACCTACTGCTTAGCAGTTTTATATTTTGCTAGTATGTTTTGATTGCTATCTTTTAATACCACTTTTGTACGTTTGTGATGATCGTCTTAGTAAAATGCTTGCAGGTCATTTTCCTAGTACTAGGCTTGCAATACCTCTTATTTACTTGAGTTAATTGTTAGGTTACTCATTCCTCTTATTACACGGATTAATGTTTACGGGGTCGTGCCCCTTAGCGTGCGTGTCTTACCAATTCATATAAATAACTTTGCAAAGTAAAAAGTAAATAAAAATTCAAAGTAAAAGCTTGTGAAGGTAGCTAGGCTTCACTTTTTCATTCATTAAAATTTTAAAGACATTACAATCAAGAAAATTCGAGTAGTGCCCTCTTCGCTGCTTTATCTTGTGTGGGAGAGGTGCTTACATCTCATACATATAGCATTTCTTAAGGTTGCAGACGTTTCATGTCTGCGGAAGAGCGTTTTCGTTGCAGTCTCTAAGCCTGTACGCCCCTTTGCCCAATGCTTCCGTGACTTCATATGGTCCTTCCCATTTAGGTCTAAACTTGCCTCCATCTTTCGCATGGCTTGCTTCATTGTTCTGGTAGATGAGGTCTCCTAGACGGAAACTTGTGCTGCGAACCCTGACATTATAGTATTTTTCCATTTTGGCTTTGCTTTTTTACTTCCTGAATTGATGCATGCTCTCTTTTCTCTTCTAGAAGGTCTAGGTTAATTTCCAAGGCTTCATCATTCTTGATCATGTCAACTTCTGCAGTTCTCATGGTTAGCATGCCAATCTCTACTGGGATCACCACTTTCGTCCCATATGTCGGCGAGAATGGTGTTTCTCCGTTGCTTGACTTGATCATGATACGATGTGCCCATAAGACATGTGAAATCTCTTCTATCCAGTTTTTGTTTTTCTCGCCCAACTGTGGCTTGATTCCTTCCCCTAAACTCCTGTTTGCCCTTTCCACCAAGCCGTTGGCTTATGGATACTTAACGGAAGCGAAGCATTGGCGGATACATAGCTTTTTGCACCAGTCTTTAAATAGGTTATCCCTGAACTGCTTTTCATTGTCGGATATTATCTCTCCTGGTAAACCGAATCTGCAAACTATATTGTCCCATACAAACTTCTTAACCTGGGCTCCCGTTATGGTTGCCACTGGTTTTGCTTCTATCCATTTAGTGAAGTAGTCGATTGCTACTATTAGGAACTTAACTTTACCAGGACCTTCAGGGAAAGGTCCGACTATGTCAATCCCCCATTTGTAAAATAGCCATGAAGATGTGATGGACGTTAGCTTCTGATGTGGGTTCTTTGGCACAGGGCGGTGAACCTGGCAGCTACTGCATTCCCTTATCAAGTTCCTAGCGTCCGTGTGCATAGTTGGCAAGTAATACCCTGATCTTAAAGCTTTTGCTACCACGGATCTTGGGCCGCCATGCATGCTGCATGATCCCTCATGGATCTCTCTCAAAACGTAATTTGCTTGCAGCGGCCCAACACATCGTAACCATGGTCCGAGGAAGGATTTTTTGTATGGTATTCCGTTGGTCACGACATATCTACCTGCCTTGCGGCGTATAGCTCTTGCCTTCCTCTTTTCTTCTTGGAGAATTTCATCCGTTAGGTACTCATAGATCAGAGTCATCCACGTATGTTCTTTTTCTTCTATTACCGCTAGTATCTCCTTTTCATCTATTGATTTTTCCTTGAGTTCCTCTACAAGTACTTGTTTGCTTAGGTGGGTGAAGCTGGTAGATGCCATCTTGCTTAGCGCGTCAGTTTTTTTGTTTTCTCCTCTGGGTACTTGTTTAATGGAGAATTATTTAAAAGCGCTGGCGAGGTTTTTTATCTTCTCTAAGTATTTGATCATGCCTGGCTCTTTTGCTACGTAAATTCCATTTACTTGATTAGCTATAAGCCTGGAATCTACATTTGCTTAAAGGTTCCTTACTCCCATTTGCTCTGCTATCTGGAGACCGACTATCAAGGCTTCGTACTCTGCTTCGTTATTGGTAGCATTGAACCTAAACCTTAGAGCATATGTGAATTCTATTCCTTCCGGATTCGTAATTATTAGGCCGGCTCCAGAACCGTCTATGCACGATGATCCGTCCGTAAACAATACCCATGGTTCCGGAAGTTCTTCCTTGTCCTTCATTGGTGTATCTAGAGGGTCATCTTCCGGACGTTCTACAATGAAGTCTGCTAGAATCTGTCCCTTGACTGACGTTCTTGGTCTATAATGAATGTCATGCTCTTCTAGCTCAAATCTTCATTTGAGCAACCTTCCTGCCACTTCTGGGTTAGACAGCATCTGCTTTATTGGTTGGTCTGTGATTACAACTATCATGTGTGCCTGGAAATATCTTTTTAGTCGCTTGCTAGCACTTACCAGGGCAAGTATTAATTTTTCCATTGGAGTGTAGTTGACTTCTAGACCCTATAATGCACGGCTAACAAAGTAGATAGGCATTTGCTTCCCGTCCTTTTCTGTCATTAGGACCGCACTAATGGCTTCCTTTGCAGCCGCCAGATACATGATCAGCTCCTCTTTTTCTTTTGGTGCAGTTAACATAGGTAATTCGGCTATTAATTTTTTTCATTTGCTTAAATGCCATTTCTGCCTCCGCGGTCCATTAGAAATCGCTTTTTTTTGTTCACTTCTTTAGAGTTTTAAAGAATGGCAAAGATTTTTTTGCTGATTTAGACAGAAATCTGTTTAGGCTTGCCAGCTTCCCGTTTAGTTTTTGCACGTCTTTCAAACACTTTGGAGATGGTAATTTGAGGACCGCTTCTAGCTTGTTCGGACATATTCTTAGTCCGTCCGCATCTACTTTGTACCCCAGGAAGGTGCCTTCCCTCATCCTAATGGCATACTTTTTGGGGTTTAACTTCATGTTTATCTCTCTAAGGGTCTTGAATGTTTCTTCTACGTCCCTAATTACTTCTTTTTCCACACGGCTTTTAATGACTAGGTCATCCACGTATACTTCTAAGTTCCGGCCAATTTGTTTTTGGAAGGCCTTATCCACCAGACATTGATAAGTTGCTCCAGCATTTTTTAATCCGAACGGCATTTTTGAGTAACAGAATATTCCTTGGCTTGTGATGAATGCTGTCTTTTCCTCATCCTCTTTTGCCATTTTTATTTGATGGTATCCTTTGTATGCATCCAGGAAGCATTTGAAGGGATATCCGCAGAGGGATTCTACTTTCCAGTCAATTTCCGGTAACGAAAAACATCTTTGGGGCTTGCTTTATTCAAGTCTTTGAAATCCACGCACATCCTCCAACTGTCATCGTGCTTCTTTACCATCATCGGGTTTGATAGCCAACTGTGATAATGGACTTCTTTCATGATACCGGCGTCCACCAGTTTTTCTACTTCTTTGAATATTGCTTTATTTCTCTCAGGTGCTTGCCCTCTTTTCTTTTGTCTAACGGGTAGACATCCTTCACGGATATTTAGCATGTGCTCCGCTATGTGTCGTGGAACTTCAGTCATATCCGCAGGCTTCCAGGCGAATACATCGAGGTTGCGCCTTAGTAAACTGCACAGCTCCTTTCACCCTTCTTCTGTCAAAGTAGAGCCTATCGCTATAGTTTGTTCCGGATATTCCGGGTGGATTGCCACCTGAATCTTTTCTTCTGTAACTTGGTTGATTACGAGATGCGGCACCCCTGGTCCTGAAACCATTGTAAATTCTAGTAGAATGATCCTGCTGCTCCGTAGTGTAACCGTTCTGCCTGGCACTAGGAATTTTAGCATTTCGTGGGCTGTGGACGGAACTGCCCGGATTCTCCTTACCCTTGGTCTCCCTATAATTCCATTGTAGGGAGAGGGTGACCTTACCACCATGAAATTCATCCATGCGGAAGTTGAGTGTTCCTCATCACCTATCTTTACCAGCAACGATATTTGCCCTAACGGCCATATTATTTCTCTACTAAACCCAACCAGTGGCGTGGTTGCAGGGATCATCTGGTTTCTGACCTCCGGGCGAAATCTATTAAAGCAATGTTCATACAATATTTCTAAAGAGGAGCCTCCGTCCACGTACATGCGGTGTATGCAATGTCCTCCCATTTCGGCCTCAATAATCATGGGACCCTTCGTCCCATCTTCCTCCCCTAGAGGTGGAAAAGAAATTACTGACTCCGGAGAGGAAGTTTGAGTAATTTTTTGTCTGGCTACCCTCTGTCATGGTTGTACCATCAATATCGCCAGCGACTTGTCCTTTCCTGAGGTTTCCCCCTTTTTTGTTGCCTTTGTCTGATCTTTTCCATTGCTTTGCTTCAATTCCTTAATTAGATGTGATAGCTTTCCGGCTTTTAGCGTTTCCTCTATTTGCCTCTTTAGGTGCATACACTCATCGGTGGTATGTCCTACTTCCCCATGAAACTCGCAGAATTTTCTAGCGTTTCTTTTTTCTATCGAGGTTGTCATTGGCGGAGGAGGCTTAAACTTCCCTTTGTCCAAAGCCAGAATTTCTTTTTGTGTTTTTGTGAGAAGGGAGAACCTGTCCTGCTTCCGCTCTGTCCTTTGTTGATTCCGGAAGCCTCATTTCTTGAAGTTTTGCTTTTGTCCGGCTTCTTGCTGTTTCCATGACGGAAATGACTTCTTCCGTTCATGATTAGAGGCCGCCACCTCTCCTCTGAGGAATGTTGTAGTTACTCTCATCATTTCGTCTACCGACTTAAGGATTTTATCATGTAGTCGTTTGATCAGCTCGGGATTGGTAATTCTGTGCATAAATCCGAAGATTTTCATGCATTCCGGAGCTCCCTTCACATCCCTACATTCGAGCTTGTACCTCCGCATGAATTCTTCCGTGGATTCCCCATCTCTCTGCTTGATGTTGTGAATTTCAACCAGGTCTTTGATGCATTTTTTCTGCTGGATGTAGTTCTCTACGAATGCTTTCCTTAAATCATCATAACTATCAGTGGACTCCTGTGGAAGGTCATCAAACCATACTCTTGCGTTTCCAGTGAGCGTGGAATTGAGCATATGGCACCACGTTGGCATTGCCCGGCATTCCGTCTTAGCGGCCGTCTGAAAGATTTTTAAGTGGTCTTCTGGGTCTTCACTTCCGTCGTATGTCTTGATGTGACTAGACATTCAGGTTTTTGGGAAATCAAAGTAACAGGTCCAAGGGGTGAAAGGATTTGTTTCTTCACATACCCATGGTTGGGACAGGTCGTCCTCAACACTCGACTTTTGCCTCTTTGGTTTTGACTTCTAATGTCCTCCTGCACTACCTTCACTTTCTGACAGCGCTTCCATTTTTTGTGAGGATGCTCTTTTGTTATGATGTTTCTCAGAAGCAAATTCTGTTTCTCTGGAGCGAGAGCTCTGGTAGTAGCTTTCATGTCTATGCGGCTACCATGGTATGGCCGACGCCTTGAATCTCTCGAGTGTGCGGACACACTCTTATCCTTGTCTCCGAGCCTACGGAATACACCCTTCTCCAGCCTTTTGAAAAATGTTTTTCTTTTCGGATCTCTTTCCCTTGGTGACTCAGAACGGCCGCGCCTTGGTTC
Source organism: Tanacetum coccineum (assembly GCA_026074375.1). Classification (NCBI taxonomy): domain Eukaryota; kingdom Viridiplantae; phylum Streptophyta; class Magnoliopsida; order Asterales; family Asteraceae; genus Tanacetum; species Tanacetum coccineum. Next base: position 20,610 of record BQNB010072092.1, read on the forward strand.
AGGGCTTCCGGACACACTACGAGTATGCCTAGGCCCGAGCCTTTCCTTGAGGTCCCTTCTTCTGCTCAGTGTTCCTGACTCGGAATATTGTAAGGCCTCCTCGAAGTTAAGACGAGCCTTTATTGCCTAGAGATTTTCTTGTTGCACCTTCTCTTGGTGCACTTTTTCGGCTATGATTGGTAAAAGCTGATGGTAGTTCTTGTCGCAGTACTCTCGTAGGGCTGCATCGGAAGCAGGCCTTCCCAAGTCCTGCGGAACTTGCTCCTTCCCTAGCGTATTCTTCACGGCGGACGTGGGTTGGCTAAGGGGAGTTTGCTCGTTAGTGCTCATGATGAGTATTGTAGGAAACGTGGTTGTATTCGCGATCCCACGGATGACGCCAACTTGTTAGTACAAAATATGTGTTGGGAGTGAAGTGGATCAAAGATGCTTACTGGACTGGGCCGATAAGCTGTTAGTGAATTGGATCTTGTACTAGAGCAAGTAAAGAAAGTAGTTTCCTGCAAGTATAAGAGAAGAAACCGTTAGTCTTACCGTGGGGGCGGACCCTACGATTAGACTCCGGCGTAAGAGTAAGTACTCATGTTGCCAGAGAATATGTGTGTGATAAAGGGTGTCAGAAATTATGTACCTTGTGGTGTGTCAGAGGACTCCTATTTATAGGGAAGCCTAGTACTAGGGTTTCCTAGTATTTCGCTTATAGTTGTAGTGGCTAGAGTGGGATCCTTGTCGGGCAAGGATCCGCGATAATCGTGACTGCGGACGCGGATTCCCTTTTGCAGACGCTAGTTGTCATGCGGATAGTCTACGGAAGTGGCCCAAACAGATCCGCGTCCGTTTTGCTATGTCCGGGTCGTGCCAGTGTGGTCCTGGGCTTAGTCTTAGCCTGTTATATTTATTATTTATTTTGATTGGGCTAGGGATCAAATGTGATGATATAACCCAGGCCCAGAGGCCTGGTATAACCATTATACGTCATCAGTTTTCATCTTGCTGGCTCTTCTTTTCTTGTTTTGAGAAAAATCAAGTTGTTGAATCGACTATCGACATAAACTGCAAAAATTTTAACCCCTTCATCGTTACAATTGGTATAAGGTATTATTGTAGGTGATGGGATGGTTCTGCTTGTGAATGTTTAGTATTTTGTCAAACAGTGAGATATATAGTGATTGCTTCAAGATTTTGGTGCCACCATCGATGAAATATGGCTGGATAGATCGAATAAAACTAGCATATCATTATAAATAGTGGGAACAAATGATCGATCACGATGGTGTAAAGTTTCCTGATCCTTTTAAAACTTTTGAGCTATGCCATAATATTGTCCAGTGTTGGTGACAAGTTATATTGCAAGTGATATTGCTCATCCAAACACGACTACCCGAAATAATCCAAGCGAATTATGGACCTTTTAGCTATTAGTCAGTTATCATCACATGCTCACCTTATAGATGAACAAAAAAGCTCAAATGTGAGAAATAGGTTGGATTGGGGTCTCAAACGTTTACACATAATGTCACAAGATTGTCGGTTTCCGGGTCTTGATAATCATAGATTGCCAGATAAATTCTTGAATCGTGTAAAAGTCCACTTTCCTGATATAATATTTCGACCCTATTTGGTGCCTAGGGTTACACGAAATTCGTATAGGGATAAGACAAGAACACACTCTAATTCTAGGCACAAGAAAGAGAGCAAAACATTGAATAATTTGTTGTGTTTGTTGTTGATATGAAGATGTTTTTCTTAGAAGACCAAATTATGTTTATATGTATATATAAACTACATGATGGTTGTAGGGAAATGTTGTGACTCTTGGTGAAAAGTCACACCTTTTAAGAAATGGTCACAACCCTTCAAAGTACTTTTAGCAACTAGGTACACAAATAAGGGGGACAAACTTACCTTTTTTCAATTATAGAAGTTCACATTTCAGGCAATTTACAAGCTTTAACCTTTTGTACTCTTAATTTTTCTCCAATTATTTGATTGACATTGTAGATGTCTAAAGGTATTAAAAGAGTCATAGCTTCGTGGTAAGAGAGCGTGAAATTGTCCTATTCAAGTGGTAAAATATTGTACAGGCATAGATATTCAAAATTTAGGTCATACTCATTATAAAGAGCTTTACACAAATGTTGAAATTAGAAATATAGAATTTAGAAAACGTTGAAATCTCGAAAAAGTTAAAAATCTATTATGAAGAAAACATTGGAAAAATTTAAATACATTATAACCTACGAATTAGATAATAGCACCAAATGTTGAAATTAGAAATCTAGAATCTAAAAAAGTTGAAATCTAGAAAAAAGTTAAAAATTCTTATTTTAAGAAACATTGGAAAATTTTAAATCATTATAACCTACGAATTAATAATAGCAAACGAAACTGATATGTACACTCAGTCAAACGAAACTGATTGCCTCATTAATTAATTGATTGACTCATTTTAAGAAACATTGGAAAAATTAAAATCATTATAACCTACGAATTAATAATAGCAAACGAAACTGATATGTACACTCAGTCAAACGAAACTAATTGCCTCATTAATTAATTGATTGACTCATTTTAAGAAACAATGAAACAATTAAAATCATTATAACCTACGAATTCTCTCATAATTTTCATTGACTGTGGTTTGGTAAATCCCCTATAAATAGGGATCACAATTGCATGGAAAAATACACAGAAACATAAACACTTAGAAGCTGCCACCGGGAATTGCTGCCACCGGGAATCGCTGCCGAAAACGAGGTCGCTGTCATGAATTTCCGCCGCTATGCGCGGGTACACGAGGTCGCTATCGGAAAACGAGTTTTGAAAATATAAAAAGGGTTTAATTTGACCTGTTTTTCGACCAGAACCGGTTGAACCTTGGGTAGAACCGGGTTTCAAAACATTATGTTTGATCTCCAAACCAGAAAAAGAGTTTGATCAAGGAGGAGTCTACACCTCAAATGTCGTGTACCAAGAAGTTTTACACGACGAGTAACGTGTGCTGTTAGATTTTATCTCATAATGATGTAATGTTTCACTTTCAATTTAACTGAATGTCTTGTTTGATACAAGTTAAGAATTTCTTGCATTTTACGAGTGTTTGCAATTTCATTTATGTTAAGAATTTCTCGCATTCAAGTACAAAGCCACAACATTATCAATATTGCATATCGTTAATTATCGGCCGCAAGAGATTTTCCGTGCATGCACGGGTATTCGTCTAGTTCTTTACATATTTAAAATAGTTATATAATTAATGCATAATAAATAAATATACAAATTACCTTAATTAAATCTGATTTTTAATTGAATAAAGTTTAAATTTTTATTTATATTTATCTTAATTATTGCCCAGTGGGCAGTGTATAGCAAATCCTTTTTTTATATATATTTTATTTTCCGTGCATGCACGGGTATTCGTCTAATAGCATAAAAAACACCAAACTTAAGATCATTTTCAATTAAGGTATTACACTTTTTTTTCTTTTATAAAAATGCACCTAACTTATTTTTTTGATCAATTTAGGTATTTTTTTTAAATATTTAACGATCATCCGTTAAGTTTTACATCTTAAGTCCACCGTCGTCACTACCAAGCCTCCCACCACCATCACTATCAAGCACTGCCTCCACTACCAACCCCACCTATAACTGTCGTAAATCGCCAACCCTACCCACCATCGTACTTCATGCGGGAGAGATGGTTTGAGGGCACAACATATCTTAGATGCTTTATGTGGAGAGGGGTCTTCTACTGCCACATATCTCTTAAAGACTATCACTTCAGTCGTTAATTTGTGGTTAGCGGAGAGGTGTCCGCCTATTTTGGCAGAGTTTGTTGCATGTGCTCCTCTCACGCCTCTCCTAAAACCAGATAACAGGATTTGGCCTATTGCAGTAGGCACTATATCGAGACGGTTGGTTTCCAAAGTTTTCATCAAAGGTGTGGGTAAAGAAATGTCAAAGTACCTTAGTGAATTTCAATTTTGAGTTGGAGTGTCGGGAGGCGCTGAGGCTGTTTTACATAGTGCCAATATGTTGTTGAGTGAATATCACAATGACGTGTGTCTTGCAATGCTCACTGTGGGCTTCTCGAATGCATTTAACCTTGTGGATATATCGGCGTTACTCCACGAGGTTAGGGTGAGTTGTCCCTCTATTTCTTTGTGGGTGGATTTTTTATATGGACAGGCAGCGAGATTGTATATGGGAGACACACATATCTGGTCTACCACTGGGGTGCAGCAAGGTGACCCGTTAGGACCTCTTCTTTTTGCTCTTGTATTGCACCCGCTAGTACATAAGATCAGAGACAGTTGCAAGCTTCTTCTTCATGCTTGGTATCTTGATGATGGAACCGTTATTGGAGATTCAGAAGAGGTTGCTCGGGTGTTAGATATTATAAAGGTGAGTGGTCCAGGTTTGAGTCTTGAACTTAATATCAAGAAAACAGAGATATTTTGGCCCTCGTTTAATGGTGCGAAGCTTCGTGAGGGTTTATTTCCTGTCGATATTCGAAGGCCGTCTTTGGGTGTGAAGCTTCTTGGTGAGAGCTGTTAGTAGAGACGCAGATTTTATAAGTGGGATGGCTATGAGGAGAGCCGCGAATGCTGTTAATTTGATGAATCTTCTTCCACAGTTACATGACTAGCAAAGTGAGCTCCTTTTGCTTCGATCATATTTCCAAACTCTTTTTTGGTTTGAGGACTTGTTAGCCTGTACACATGGAGGAGGCGGCCTTGTTTTTTGACAAAGGTTTGTGTGGGTCAATCGAGAATATAGTGGTCTGTGGAGGACCTTTCTTTAGAGACTTACAGTGGCAGCTTGCTTCTTTACCCATTCGTCTTGGTGGTTTGGGGTTGTACTCGGCAAAAGAGGCTTCTTTCTATGCTTTTGTGGCCTCGAGGGCCCAATCTTGGGTGCTACAAGACCACATCTTACGTGGCAATGGTTTATGTGGTATGGATGATGATTATGTTTCTACTTTGGCTTGTCTACGTGATACGATTCCAAGCTTTGATTTTAGCTGTTTTACTAATAAGGACACCGCCCCCTCTAAAGCCTAACAAACACTAACGAGTGCCTTTTTTAGTGAAATGGTCAAGGATATGGAAGTCCACTTTGACATGACTGTGAGACAAAAAGCAGTTTTGAGTGTTTACGTGCACCACATGTTCAAGATTTCCTACTAGCTATCCTTATAGACAGGCTCGGTCAACATATGTCACCAGTGAAATCCCGCATTATCCTTAAGTATCGCCTTATTATTCTACTATTTCCGGTTGATGCAATATGCCCTGTTTGTCGCAAGGCATGTTTGGATTCCTTTGGAGAACATGCGGTTCATTGAAAAGAGATCCCAAGCTTCAAGTATCGACACGATATGGTTAGGACATTCTTTTTGACATATGTAGGCGTGTCGGGATCTCCGCCAAGAAGGAAGCACCTGTGAAATTTTTGACTAACCCGTCAGACAGAATATCCACACTCAGACCGGCTGACGTTTTAGTTTTTGGATGGGTTAGAGGGAAACATGCGTGTGTGGATTTGACTGGGGTTTCTCCTCTTGTGGGGTTGAGTAGCCAGGGTTTTACAATGGGTTAGGCTGCTTTGATGCAAAGTGATAAAACACGAGAAAGCATGCATTGAAAATCAACACGTGTTTATTCCTTTCGCGTTTGATACATTTGGTTTCCTTGCACCTGAGGCGGTGGAGCTACTTAATAGAGTTCAACGAGTTATGAACAGTAATATTATGACGCCTAGATCCACAAATGTGGATTTTCATAGGAGTAGCTTTGCAATCCAATTGTTCTTCATATTTTTTTTGTTAATTTTCGTTACTCTAAATCTATCTCACTTTTGCATGTTATGTGCTTGTGGTACGTAATTCTTATGGTCACAAGGTAGGCACTCTCATCAGATTAAGTTTCTTTTATTCGTGTAGATTGATATTTGTATATATACATGCATCGATCGATTTTTTATGGTTTTTTGCACGTTTTCTAAAATCATGAAGTTTCTTTTATGCTTGTTTCTTTTGTGGGCTTAATATGACTTTGCTTCTCTTTTGTAGACTTGTTTCATTGGATAATGAAGATTGTAAGCCTTTTACTGATGGGTTGGTGGTGGTGGTTGAGGTTTGTGGCGATAGTGGGTGATGCGTGATTCATGTTTAAATAAATTACGTCAGGGTTTACATTTATAAAACCCTAATTACCTCGACTATTTCTACGCACTAAAGAGCAATATACCCTATCGTGTATAGTGTAGTGATTGGTAAGTATGGGTGTCGACCCTAAGAACGGTTTGTATTCTCTAATTGTCTAAATGAAACCGCATTCTACCTAATAAAACAGTAAATAAACGCATTTGAGTTTTAGTAACATTATCGTGTGATGAGCCTAACTTGTCTACAGGGAATTGGTATAGTGGCAGACGACTAAAATGGATGAACACATTCAATTATTATGATCTAAGTGCAATGTTTTATTACAATCTTAAAGGAGGTCTAATTTCGTTAGGCTCAGAACCGCAAATGAACTCGCAAAGAGGATTGACATATTCTCACTTCACAGTTATTAAGGTTTTCCAACTAACCTATGAGATATGCCTTAGTGTTATGACTCGCACTCCTAACTAAGTATTTATTACTAAGGGTCGCATATTGGGCATAGGTCAAACAACTACTAGGATTGGTCATCTCGCAGTTAATCGTGCATGCTAGGATTCGAACGATCACTTAATACCTAGTACACACTCAACCTCATATCAATACTCAGTAGGGAATTCAAGGTTACACAGGCATACTACATAAATTATCCAATAAAATTGCAAGTAAAACTATAAGATCATAAAGTAATAGTCGAATGGAAAATAAATAAATCGAATGCTAAAGAACAATAATTAAGCATAATAAATAACCATACTCCAACAAATATAGATGAAATCAATTAATTAAAAGTAATAATTAAATTGTATCAAATATAGAGTTATTTGTACATATCATGCTAAAATAATTTTTCCGATCCGCTCTAATTGAATGCCATGGCAAACCCCGAAGGGTTTGCCCTATACCGAACCAAGCAGCCAGGCTGCTCACCTTTTTCCTTCTCGTCGCCTAGAAACCACAAACGAATAAGAATGAATCCTAAAAATCAATTGGTCAGTTGGTATTTTATATATACTCAAAATGGCTTGAAACTACGTGGTTTCATGCCGTTTGGGTTTTGGGTTTTCTGTTGGGCTAAATGTGGTGGCCCAAGTCTCCTAGCCTTTTTCCTTATCTTTTTTTTCTAAAAGCATATCAACCCTACAAGTTATCTTTTATATCAAACCACGTGGATATCAAAAGAAATTACCTAAAAAAAAACACATCCAAACAATCACTTTTGGCTCTTGATACCAATTGTAGGTCTTTAGATCATTCGATTAACACAAGAACACACAAGATTAGACTTTAAATTGACTTGTATTAAAGAAAAACAAAGAACAATGGTGTGGCAACAAAACACACAAAATGAAACTCTAAATATCTAAGTTGCTAACCTAAAAAATGAAGAGAAAAAGGCTTTATATAGCCTCTCTAGGGCCTTGGCCTTTGGGCTATGATGGGCTTTTTCATTAAAGGCCCATTTACATTAATTTACACGCTTAAACGAGCTAGACTTTTGTCTTGTATCTTCGAGTGACCGAAGCTTCTTTGTTCGGGTCCATTTATGTGATCCTAACACAATCCCCTTTTCATTTACAATAACTTCTTTATATTCATCTTATTTAATTTCTAATTTATACCCTTTGTTGCTCTTTATGGTGACCGAACTCAAACCGAAAGAGAGGATGCCCTGGGTGAATTTAGACATGGTCCTACTAATATCTTGGTATGTCAGAAAAGAAGTAAAGAAGCTCTTTTGATGCTTCTTCTATTATTTAGTAAAATAAATCAGTAACAGCTACACTTTTAATGAACCTTACAAGTCAATTCTACTGTTATTATTAAAACTTAATATTACAACAATTTCATTCTGAAAATTAGCACATTACTCAATTTTATACTTATATTTAAGGTTAATGTTGCACTCAAATTTGCAGGTTTCTACTGATGTTGCGTCTTGCTCATGTAGTTAACTTGGACATTCCAAATATATTTTTTAAGCTTGAGATGATGTCTTTATCGGATTTTAAATGTTATCCTTACACTGTCAAACGGGGGAACTCTTATATTTTTATTATGAAAAAGTCATGTGGTATAGGCTGCATTTTACTTGGTTCAGATGTCACGGAAAGTGTCTGAGCCTCATTTGTTACTAACCCGCCAAAGCAGAATGTTTGGTTTCCATTTGGTCCATCAGAACTACATAGCAACAAGTTTTCTGACAAAGGACAAAGGTGGAATTACGTAATTGCTTCCTTTAGTTTCTTTCTGAAACATTTACCTCAAACAAGTCGGTTAAGATAATCGTTCTTTTAAACATGGGATTTAACTAAGAAGTTCGTGAAGAATAGTGCAAAATAATGAACTATAAGTTATACACGCATAAATCCTCCGGATCTGTAGAGAGGGAAAGAGAATACAGATAATCAGCATTATATTAATGCATTTAAGTTACATTTTTTTCTGTCAGATACATTTTTTTCTTATTGGAGGCATAGGAGGAAACCATGGTCCAAAAGAACATGTTAAAATTTAACTAACATTGTGAATATTTAAAACTGCGATAGGAGGAATATTTGAATTCTATATAGGAATGTTGCTTGGTGCAATACTTGGAAGATCAAAGGCGTGTAGATATGTAGTAGATTACGAGGTTCGATGATTGGGGTCTTTGCAGCCGCCACCGACGGCTAAAAGTTGTAAGTTGCATTTTCTAAACAATACCAAACACTCCCCAAGTAGCTGCTTCATATAATAGAACATCGTATGCGTTTATTTATAATTTTCTCTTACAGGTTAGAGGCCCTTCTGCAAAAGTTACTTGGATTCGAATGCCTTCCTGTTGATGCGTCCATCTACTCAGGTTTGTTCTTTTCTTTTATTTATGTTAACCCAATTACGCGACATCAAATAGAGGGTAAAAATTATATTCAATAACAAAATGTGTTAGTTTTAGAGATAAACAAACTATTTGGTTCATCAAAAGTATTAGTACAAAAATTGGTTCTTTAACATACAGTGTATATTAGATAATGGCTTTAAAATAATCTGATATACGAATATTAAGTTATGTCTGTATTAAATCAATTAGTTTGTCACATGCAACCATTATTTTTAAATAATTGAGTATATAAGGGGGTGTTTGTTTCGGCTTATGAAACATAAGCCCATTTGGGATTATATTTCATAAGGCTATGTTTCATAAGCCAAAACAAACCACCCCCTAAGTTGTGTAGAAATGTTGTGTAGCCTTTAGAGCTCGACCTCTTTGACTGAGGTACTGCTTACTTAGGCCTATTAATTTGACCATACGAGATATACAATACATATCTCTACTAGAAAAAACATGTTGCGTTTGCTGTTTTTCTAGAACATTTTTTATTGACATCTGATTAGAAATCATTTAAATGTGCTTACAGGCAATGAAGTCAGCAAAGCATTTAAGATCCACTAAGAGAATTGCGAAGGCTAAGTTAGAGGCAGCAAGATACCAGAAGCTTCTTGCTAGCAGGTTCAAGGAACAAAGACGAAAGTGACGTGAGAGCTTGGTCAAGAAGAGGTCTAGACTTTCGAGTGTTTCTAAGCCATCCACCGCTGCTTAAAGTCTGATTGGTATGTACTTTGGTTTTGGGAGTTGTTATTCTTGGTACTCTGATAATGAATGCGACATTAGTTTTTTTTTGCCTTTTTTCTTATGGGTTTGTATCACTCGATATGGTATTTAAACATTTTGTTTATCTACTTATTTAAAGCGATATTTCCTATTTCGTTTACTTATTTGTAAGACTCGGCGTTGACATATGCGTTAGTTGGTTTTGATTATTATGCTCATAAATTTTTGCAACACATATTTTTACAAAAAAAGATGTGTTGACAAATAACAATGTTTCTGAAGTTGATGGATATACCATGCTATTTTTATCTCAGAAAACTATAGTAGCTTTTATGACTTGCAAATAGAATCTCAAAATCAAATGTATATAAGCTTTTCTTACATGGTTTTGGATATACATATGGGGACCCATACGGGATGTCTTTATGTATGCCTTTTCCTATGATTCATGTAAACTCAAATACAAAATTATGTCAAACACAGTCCCGCAGCAACGCGCAGGCACCAAACTGCTTGTTTATAAAAAATAGGAGGTTTGGGAGTTGTACGCTTCCAGCCCTCCATCGTTCTTCATATTATTATTATTAGTCAATGAAACTTTCTTAGAAATATGCACAATCAGTCCTTGGAGTAATACTAACTACGGTGTAGTTATAAGAGACGAGCTACGCCATAGTTTTTCCTACGCAACATTCCTTCTTTAGCATATAATAACTATGCCGTGGTCCCAACGGATCAACTACGTCGTAGTTCTTCTTAAACACGTATTCCTTTTCCAACAATGGTTAACTACGGCGTAGCCAAAGGTATGAGCTACGCCGTGGTTTCTTTCTGAATGCGGTTTTTCTTGTTTGTTTGTCCTTTTTGTCATTTTCCGCATTGTCTCTGTTCCAATGCCTTAATTATCCATAACCTGTAATATGAACGAATTAAGTATTAGATTCATCTAAAAATAATATAAAACAAGGCAATAAACATGGGAATTTGATATAGAAAGTATTAACTATTTGATGTCATCAAATACCCCCCACTTGAATTCTACTTTCCCTCAAGTAGACCTTTTAAATAATTCTCAAAAAGATATCTTCCGAGTAGAAACTAGAAAATATGAATTTAAAATTACCTAAGCTAGAAAATTCTAAATCGAGCACCTCATGAAAGGAAAAACGATTCACATTCATACTCTCACTAATCTATGTGTTTCATTTTTGGTGATCACTCAACTGCTCAGGCATAGCGAGTATTCTATCATAAGCTTGACAAATATACTAATCTCCACCACTAGAGTCTTGATATAACTGTTCAAAAAGACAAATGGGTTGACACAACACAAAGGCTAATAGAGTGACTCATTCAATCTTTACCAGTAACTATACTCTAGAAAAAATGACAAAACCATAAATGCTCGTCTAAATCCATGAACGAGACACCTGTGATTGCTCAATTCCTTAACTCGAGTAAGCTAAAGGTTAGGATTAAGAATGTTTAAGGGTAGAATAAAGACATGGGAAACATATAAATTTGTTGTAAAATGAAAAACAAACAAACAAATAGTTTCCTAAGTCTGCACTTTCCCCCTCACTAGTCGCATTTAAATCCCATAAGGCAAAAACCGAGGGTCAAGAGTCAAGGGTTCTTCAAACTACATGAGTTAATGCGTATAATATGTAACGTACCGCCTCATAATCTCTATAAACTAGGCAAGTAAGACACATTAACTCGGCCTTCATCAATAATGAAAAAAAATTTGCTATTTTTTTAGTAGAATCATCATATAATCATACCAAATACTCTCAAAAATCACACATTTCTATCTCCCTTCCCCATACTTGAGATGTACAATGCCCTCATTGTACAAATATAAACTTAAACAAAAATGGGAGATAGAAATGGCACGGGTTTATAAGTGCTACTGATGCAGGCCCAAGTATTGAAGAACGGGCCATTTTATTTCTGGAAGCCCAGGATCGTGTGAGGAAAGGCCCTTTACTCAAGAGGTCATAACTTGGGCTCAGATAATCCGTTTCAGGCCCAAGACCAGCCGTTTCGAAGCTTGGAACGAGGAGATCACCGTGGTAACCAAACATAGCTGGGTTACGGAAGTTTCGAGCCTTGAATCATTATATTTTAGGAGTTATTTACATTTTCGTGTTTTTTTGAGAATTTTGA
>BQNB010072093.1:0-32545 GCA_026074375.1 Tanacetum coccineum
TATTGCTGTTAGTGCTGTTGGAGGACACAAAAGCCACATTTTTTGGATTTTGACTTGTACTTGATGATCCTGAGATTTCAGGTTCAGATATCTTTAAGTTGTTGTATAATTCATCCAAACTAATGGTCTTTATTTCCTGTTTGCTCCTCCAGATCAAAGCATGAGTCTTCCGTTCAGATGGAAGACTTCTCAACAGTTTTAAGTTCATGTCCTCTTGTGTAATAACTTCGCCTAGAATCTCCAACTAAGTGATAAATTTTTGCAACCTATCAAAAGTTTGATCCATTGTCTCTGAACTTAATCCTGTAAAGTTCTCATATTGTTGCTTGAGTAGAGTTCTTTGAACTTTCTTGGATTCCTTGTTTCCTCCATACCTCTTCTCAATGGCTTCCATGAGCAATTTTGCATCTTTATATGAATGGAACTTCAGTTGAACTTTATTTGGGAGTGCCATCAACAGAGTTCCTCTAGGTTTCATCTCATTCCTCCTGTCCTGCTTTTCTTCTGCAGTACTAGGTTCATATTCCTGCTCAGTTTCTCCAATAGTTCTCTTCAGCACTTTGTTACCATTTTTAATTACTTCTCAGAGAGAGTAATCAGTCATGAGAAAGTATTGTTCTATCCTCATTAACCAGAGATCATAATCCCCTGGGTTGAGGATAGGGAGTTTTGTAGTTAGATTTGTAGAAGTAGTTCATGCCTCCATCTTATCATTGAGAATTAGATCTAGTATGTGTTGTCGATTTCTTCTTATTCAAAGCTTCACAACAAGCTCTGATACCACTTGTTGATCCCAATGAATAGATCTTTAATTCCTTAGCTTGATGTAAGGTTTAGTATTCTTGGATAAATCCAAAGGCACTAAGATTGAAAATTTGAGTGTATGATATAAACTATAGGGAATCTAGTATATACCACTAAGAAGAATAAAGAAATAGTATGTTTGAGACACAGAAATACAACCAAAATAATAAGCTCTAATATATTAATATGAACACTCTTTGACAGTGTTTGGGTTTACAACCTTGAAGCTATGATAAACTATAAAAGACTGATGTGAAAGACTGATATCTAGATCTATGCCTTAGGGTTCCTTTTATACACCAATGAAACCCTAATGGGCTTACAAAACACGTATAATGATAATGCATATCTATTCCTAATTTAACTCATGCATATTATAATAGCAGTACTAACTATATAAGACTAACAATACTAACTATACTGGAAGCACTAATAAAGTATTAGCAGTACTAACTAATATAACTAACAGTACTAACTACTTAGTCTGTTTTCATCAATCTTTAGCAGCAGCATCAACTCTGAACCAGCAGTAGTAAATTAGCACCAGCAATAGTAACTCAGAATTCCCAACATAATATACTCTTAGGGGCATTGTAATAGTCTTCATACCACCTTACTTGTGCATTTGCTTAACAGAATATTGCATAGACGGCGGGTTTGTGTAATTCGTTCATGACTTAAGAAATACTTACACATCGCATCACCAGTGTGACAAGGCAATATAATTAGGAGAAGCAAACTAAGAATTCATGCATGATTAGGTAAACACATTTATTTACCTATACGAGTTTCCACATAGTAGTTTAGATTTAATTTCAGTTATTAGTTTAATTAGCTTAAAACCAAAACCCCCTTCAAACCAGAGATTTTAATTGCCTTTTAAAAAATATAAAAATAAAAAATAATCTTCTTTCAACCCTTAGACCTTAGTTATGTTTAGTTCAAACCTTTTCAACTTATTACCCTAAAGAACAATAACAACCCTCAAGTCTTGCCTATACTACACTACAACGGTTAGGTACTCTGCCTAGATAGTTGTAAAACCTCGTGTGTTACAACGACCGCATCAGACATGCATTTTACTAGAGGAGAAGTTGAACAACATGTTGTTACAAATGAGGAAACAAACGCTTACTTTGAATCTCTACTTCAAAACTTAAAAGTTAAATTAGATAAATGTGTAATGGTTAATCGTGATGCTAAGGCCAAAAGTGAAAGATTAGCCACTAAGCTTGCACAGTACAAGGACAACAAAAGTTTTTTGAAAACAGTGAGCAACTGTATAAGGAACTTAAAACTGGTTATATAAATTCTATTTATGAGAAAAATGGTTTAACTAGAAAGCTAGATGATCTGACAAGAACTTCTGAACAAACCATTAAAACTCTTAATGCGGAAAAATTTTGATCTTAAAAACCACATTTCAAAGAAAAAAAAGCTTATTCCTTTCTTCAAAAAGAACATGATGAGTTGAAAATCAAGTTTTCAAAACAAGAGGATAAACTACTTGAACAAATCATAGAGTTAGCTCATAAGATAAAAGAGTTAAACAACATAATTGTTAAAACGGGTCAATTGCTTAAAACAATTCACATGCTTTCTCTCAAGCCAGACTCTTTTTATCACGCTGAAGGCAAAATGCCTTTAGGTTACAAAAATCCTTCATATTTGAAACAAGCTCAAAAGAAAGAAAGTGCATTATGCGTTGGTAAAGTTTTATCTAAAGATTATGAACCCCTAAAGGTGTATGATTCTAAGGAAACTTTAAGGCTTATTGCTGAGAGTTGATCAAAAATGAAAGAACTTAGAAGTGAAATAAAACCGATTAATTATTCAAAGTTAAATATACTTTTTAAGGTTTTTATTCCACAAAAAGAACAATCAAGAGAACAACTTTTCTTTTCAAAGAAAACCGCAGTTTCAAAAATTATTTCTCAGTTTTAGCAGTCAAATCACAAAAGATTTTCAATTTAGAAGAGGAAATTTCTAAGAACACTCCCAAAAGAGGATTTTTTTTTTTTAATGATATTAAACATCAACTTGTGATTTTACAACATATTCTTGAATAAAAATTGACTTTAGCTGCCAGAAACTAGAACTCCATTGTTCATCTTACAATTATAAAGGCTTTGGAAACTGATATTATTCCTATCGTCAAAAACATTGAAATTAAGGCAATTCCCTTTGAATAATCGTTTGTGAAAGAAGCAACAAATTTTTTAAGGAACTACAAATCTCTTGAGAAAAGATTTGACGAATCATTGGAAAAAGTGAAATTTTGGGAAAAGGAAAATGATCGTCTCTTAGAAGAAGCATGTTTTCTGATGTTATGTTTACTATTCTGCATACTTTTGATCTTATGTGTGATAAACAAACCCTTGAGCTCACAAATCTGAATCTTGAATTAGAATACATTTCTCTTAAAAATACCATTTTTGAGATTTCAAAACAAGCAGCTCATATCAAAGCCGATTTATCAAAAAGACTTTTCACTTACAAAAGGATTTTGAAAGACTAAAAGCACACAATATTTCTCTTGAGCTTAAACTGCAAAACTAGTCTTTGATATCAGGGCAACAAAGTGATGAAACTAATGTAAAATCTGATATAGATAACCTTGAGACAATTAACATTGAGCTAGAATACAGTGTGTCTACACTACCCATATTATGTTTTATAAAGATAGTACATCTCATGAGGATTCCAAAATGATAAGAAACTCGAAAATCTGATTTATAACGAAGAAGATACGTATGTTACGTGGTTTTCGACGCTAATAATACTTTATTAAAACAAATTTTATAAAAAGTTTACTATTCATGGTCAGTAAACATATACTTTATAAACATCAATAATATGATTAAAACTTTCAATTACGGACGAACGTGTTCAAAAGAATCGCTAAAACGGGCAGCAATAACGAATAAGATACGACATTAATGGGTTTTCGTTAAGTAAAAGTATAAAAACGATTTTAGCATGTTTGAAACAGTTAAAACACTATTCATCACAGAATCTCACAAAACCTAAAAATGTGATTTTATGATCACTCGTATTTATACGAAATCCCAGTCCCACTCGTGGGCGTAAGAAACGCGAGAAACGGGCTTATTTCAATACGACAAAGTTATGTACATTTTTGTAATAAGCTGAATTATAAACATTTTTACTTATAAATACGATTTCACGTAAACGATTAGATGGTGATATAGCTATATTAGTTAATATATGTTTATTAGTTATCTATGCTATATTACTTAGGAATTTCATAAGAGGCTTCTTTCGGATGGCGTATTGACGTTGTTGTTGGATTTTTCGATTTAAGTGTCCTAACTCCTCGTACGTCATGTCATGACCTCTTAAATTATGATAGCCCGAACGATAGTACGATGATAACTATATAGGATTATATACAGTTGTTGTTAGACAACGTACTTGAATACTGATTCGACCTATATTAAATAAGGTTGAATTCAGGCTTAGCTGCAAATGATTCCTCGAAATTGATTCTCTCCTCTGACTGAACCCCTAAGCAACTAATCTAGCCTTATTCTTTAGTACCCTGCTAAATTCGTTTGTCTTGACCTTATAAATCCATTTTAGTTTGATCAACATGACTTTATCTGGACTCAGCACCAATTCCCAAACTTGTAGTCTTTCAAATTCATGAATTTCTTCTTGCATTGCATCGATCCATGATGGTTCGGTCATTGCTTGTTTGAAGTTCTTTGGTTCTTGATATTCACGTTTTATAGTATAATATATATATATTATAAGTAAATAGGCAAATTACTCTTGTGAAAGAGTAATAAGCTAATCACTAAAATATATTTCCAGAAAGTATTGATGAGAAAATTACCCTTAGGAAAGGATAAAATTCAAATCGTTCCTGAGTCGTTTTCCCAACGAAGCATAAATATTGAAAATCTTGTTTCGATTCGTGATCGGGTGCTTGAATAATCGAAATTTTGGATTTTGGATTTTAAATCTAATAACACAAAGGGAAAGCACATAAAGACACGCTAATCTAGGAATAAAGACAATTTAAAATTTTAACGACATTTAAAACAATTAAAATTTAACTAATATTAACTAACTAATTAACTAAAAATAACAAAATAAAACTCTTAAAACTCAAAATGTAAATTTCTTAAACTAAAATGTATTAAATTAATTTTTAATAACAAAAAATAATTTTTATAAATTTTTAAACCAATTAAAACTATTTTTAAAACTAAATAAGACTAAAAATTAAACTAAAAATACTAAACTTAATCCTAAAAATTTGAGAAAATTTATAAAAATACAAGATACTAATTTTGAGGTTTACAAAGAAAAACGAATCAAAAAGCTATTACCAATAAGCTGCTAAAATTCAATAAGCAAAATAAGCTAAAAACTAAACTAATTTAAGTAATAAAGGAAACAAGGATATAAATGAAAAAGACCCTATGGAAGTTGGTTAGAGCGTGTGTGTGTTGAAGGGGAGGTCACAGGTTCGAGTCCTGTGACTGTCCTTTTTTATAAAACATTTTTTTTATTTTTCTTTTTGAAAAAGCTAAAGTTTAAACAAAAATAAGCAATTTTAATAAAAGACTTAAGGCCCAAACTTATTATTAAGCTAGAATAAGACAATTAAAAGGACAGTTTGCTAGTTAAAACTGATTTGATTTTTAGCTAAGACTGTTTGGATTTAATAAGCACTAAATAGACCAAAAAGCTAAATTGAAGACCAAAAAGCTGAAACAGACCCTAACCTAGACTCATTAAGCATCAAGGACTAAAAATAAGCAAATAAAATAAGCTGAAAAACAACTAGATTTACTTAGATAGTTTGACTCAAAAAGGCTTTTAAAGGACTTGACCATAATTTACAGCCTACAATCAGAACTAATAAGCACCTTGAATAAGCTGAAACATGGAAACAGATTGAGACCTAGACTCAAATAACTATAATAAGCTGGATTTAAGCAAATAAGTTTAGGAAAGAAGCTAGAAAAGTTAAAATGAAAATGGCAGTTTTACACTACTTGTTTTTAGACTTTTTTGAGTTGAAATGACTTTTTGCAACTAAAATTTAAGACTCAACAATGATTTTGAAATGCCACAAACTTGAAACAGATTTAGAATAGCTTACAATAAGCTGAATATAATCAACAATGATCAAAATTAAGCTAGAACTGACCTCTAAAGTTCTACCTTACTAGACTTCTAAGAACTAACCAAAATCTTGCACTAAGGACTGATTTAGGTCCAAAATGCTTAAAAAACTATTCCAAAGACAACTAACTTAAAACAGATGCACCATGATGCATTAGAAACTAGTTTTGATCACAAAATCCACAACTCAAGTAACATCTAAGAAATTCATCAAAGACACTGTTTGAAACTCCTATGGACTAGCAGACTAGGAATTTTGATAAAACAATCTTCAAAACTTAACAAATCTTATTTTAAACTTATTAAAACTAATATTAAGATTAAATTAGAGCTTATGAAAACTGATTTAAGTACCAAAAACATATTACACATTATTTTACCATATTTAAGTTCCTTAACCCAAACACCCCTTTAAAACATGTAAATCCAAATTTAAGCTAAAACAGACCTCACTAAGGTTTGAATTGTAAAAACAAATTAAGATCTATGATTATTAAGGACAAATAAGCAAAAACTTTGGAAATATAAGCACCAGATTATAAGATAAGCTAATAAGCATATTTAACTTAACATGGCCAGATTCTTATAAAACTCGAAACAAATTACGTCTAAACTATAAATTAGACATAATAAGCTACTATAAGACTGAATAAGCACATTTAAGTAGTTATAAGCATAGAATAAGCAGAATAATAAGCTAGAATAGAAATTAAGCTAGAAACTAAAAATGAACAAACCTTGTCCTTTGCTCAAAACAAGGACTAAAAATTGCTCTAAAAGCTTAATCTACAAGCTCCATCTTATTTACATAAGCTGGTAAAGTCCTATAAGCCCATCCATTTCTGGCTTATCATCCATATTAAGAGCTTAAATTGACTTTGTGAGGTAATTTTAGTGACAAAGCTTACTCAGTTAAGCTATAAGCAAGCTTAACTGAATAAGTATTAGCTTTTTAAGGTAATAAGAGTTTATTGCTTATTAAGTAATATTCAAACACATATCAACACGAAATTTAAAAGGGAAATTGAACTTTTATTAATGATATAAGGTTTACAAGCTATTAAAATGAAGTTACAATAAGCAAAATACAATAAGCATATAATTTAAGCTAAAAACTACTACAACTAGATAGATAACTCCTTGTGTGACTGCCTCTATTTATAGCTGGTGAGAGATGATTCTAGAAGAGGAGGAGCGTCTTGAACTTCCAATCATAGCCCCTAATTCATAACAAACTCTTAATCCGTCATTTGAGCCCTTAGATCATCATCCATGTCCTTTCAGCCAATGGGATTCCTTGGGATCGCCAGCGTATCAGGAGGTGATGTCAGAGTTGCCACATAGATCTTCTAGAAGAGTAGGGACGTGTGGAGAGTAGATTAAACCTTGTTAGTCGTTGTAGTGTAAAAAACGGGGAAGAAGGGTATATTGTAATTTTGACCGCCTTTGTTAATTATTGACTTGGATCCATTATTGGGCTTGGGTTCTTTCATTTGGGCTTGGGCTGGTTATGGATTTGATTGGCTTATATATTAAGCTAAGTTTTGTATGTCATTATGGGCTGACCCGGCCCATAAAGCGAGTACGGGTTGGCTCATTAAAATAAATACGTCCTTGGCTTCGTTTTCTCATGCTCTTCCAGTCTCGTGCTCGGTTTTGTCTTTTTTGCCTTTGTTTTTGTCTTTTTATGAATATACGTTACCTGCACAACACAATTAACAAAACAGACATATACAATGTATTTTCCATTTCTTTTTGGTCATTTAAGCTCGTTTTTATAAATAAAAGTGATATGTGATTAAACACATATCAAAATCCCCCATGCTACGCTATTGTCGTGTCTTCACGCAATGATATAAATACACGCTTAGAAAACAAAAAATTTCTACCCCCTAGACTAATTACCTCGAAAAGTAGCTAAGTGTTCATCTAATGGGATTAAGAAATCACTAGTTTTGTAACGCCTCGTTTTACCATTTTTTTTATATATATTTTTTATTTTTTCACAAGTGACAACATGTTTGACTTTCATTATTTAAAATAACTTTTAGGATTACGGAACAAGAAACACTTATAAATAGTATCCAAAAGGATAAATTCATCGTCCTATATTTTTCACCCACCCCAAACCAAGCTTAAAAACAAAATTATTGTTAAATACAAGTTAAGATGCTAACACTACTCATAAACGCTAATTGTGTAAAAGCTACTTTTCACTCCATTATTCCTAATTTTCTCTAAGGATTTTATTATTATTATTGTTGGTGACAAATAAATTATGTCCTTATTAATAAAAGGTGCCCGGTTTAGACCATAATTAGTTTGAAATCCTTTCCTAAAGAGACGATATAGTAAGAATAAGGTACATATTAAGGTTCTAATTTTGCATGATTTAGGGGTTATCCTTTTTATTTCATCCAAAACAACTCAACTACAAGTCCAGAGACGGAGGCTTTATTTAGATAACCACAGAGTCGAAATTTGGCTTTATGATTATTATTATTATTGCAACATTATTATCTCTCAGTCCTTTAAACAACTGCCACATCAGTATGCGAGCAGACCATGGTTCAGGAGTCTTATTTCGACCAGGAGATCCTCGACCTTTTTGAAAACTACCACATCGGTATGCGAGCCGACCATGGTCTAGTAAACTTTTATCAGTCTCGGATTTATTATTATTATTATTACCTCCACCCTTTAAACGACTGCAACATCGGGCGTCCTAACCGACAAGATGCAGTGGTATTATTTCGGCTTCGGTTTATTATTTTGTTATTATATTTTTATAGCCAAATTTCGAGTCCTGTGGTTTTTTAACTACCGAGACATCGGGCGTCCTAACCGGCAAGAATTGGTAGCCTATTTCCCCACAACACTGACAAAACCTCGATGTGTACCTTAATTTCACCAAAAAGAATCTCTACGAAAGGATTTAAACTAAGAATCGCAAAAACCAAAGTAACTTTATTTATTTAACAATTATATAACGTTTATTAAGCTGGTGGGAGCAAAAAGCCACAATTAACCTCTATGAGCTCTAAAGAGATCCAACTACTCCACGCTTAGCATCTAACTTATATTCAACTCTATCATTTTTTGTTCTTCGCAAATTTAAAATCTTTAATAAAAAGATCCGCGAATGCTTAGTCTAATAAAATCAAGCTTTGCATATTTAAAGTCTATTATGGAAACTTGCAAACTCTTGGCTTTTTCAAGCTAGAATTTGCGTTTTAAAGCTTCTTGTATAAAAGACTAGCAAAAGCTTTAATTTATATAAGTTAAGGGGCAAGCTAGAGCGCAACATGCTCGATCAAGTCAAAATTTATTCTTATTCTCACCATCGGAAAGTCAAAAATTCATGTCAAAACACTTATTTTATTTTTTGAATTTTTTTTAATTTTGGCATAAAATCACATATTTTTGGTATTTTTAGTGGCAAAACGGGGTTACGTGAACACAAGGCAAATGCAAGTAAGATCAAATTAATAGATAGCCCCCCATACTAGAACTAAACATTGTCCTCAATGTGGAATTGCCACCAACATACTAAAATCAATGCATAATCCTAATATAAAGGGGTCTCTACGTAAATCTAAAGCCGTTTATTAATTATGCTAATAGATAAACGTTTGTCAATAAGATCTAGGATATCGGATTCCCATATATAAGCATGCTCATGGTGGAGGAGAGTGAAGCTCTATGTGAAACGATGGATAAAAAAAAAAACACGAGCACGAGAGTCCTCATAATTCTAGGCAATCCTGACATTGAAACACAAGCCACGAAACACGAAAAAAGAAAAGGCGAGCCTACTCAGGTCACACTTATTAGAAAATAGAAAAAGAAGATAGAAACACAGGTTGCCTCTTGAGAATCGCTTGTTTTTTTTAATCGAGTCACGAGCCTGACTCGACCCTGAATTTAGTGGTCCATGGGGAAGGTTTGGAGATCCGGGACAACCATGGGTGGTGTGTCCCCTCTAAAATAATGTTTGAGTCTATGACCGTTCACCTTGAAGTTTGGTCTGTGGGTTTCAGATAACTCGACGGTACCATAAGGGAAAACTTGAGTAACAGTGAATGGTCCGGTCCAACAGGTTTTGAGCTTGCCTGAGAAAATCTTTAATCGAGAATTGAAGAGAAGAACTCGATCAACAACGTTGAAAACGCGATTCTTAATCTTGGAGTCAAATTAAGTCAGTTGGTTGAACGTTTATCTATCTTTGTTTCATAAAGTGGTATTTATCACCTTGATTCTTAATAAAATAAAACCTGAAAAGAGACCTGCTGCCCAGCCTGTCTAACCTACTCATAGGAACACTAATTTACCTTAATGTTAGAATCATCTACCTTAGTTACTTGCTGCAAAAGCTAGCATTAAGGGGTGTTTGGATACCTGACCAACAGTGTTGAACATGTAAATAAGCCTATAAGTAATCAGATAAGCACTTAAATAAGCAATCTGAAACATCTTATTCATAAACAACATAAGCCTATAAGTAAAAGCATATAATGAGGTTATTACAAACAATTTAGTACACCGCTTAACATGAAATTTTGCGTGAAGTTAAAATAAGCAGATAAGCAAAGTACTCTTCCACCATCCAAAGTTTTAAGCACAAAAAGTGCTAAATAATGTTACAAAAAAACAACAAAGGCAATTCCAAACACCCCTTAATTTCATCCTTAGACACATCTAAAGCCATTATCAAACTCCATAACTAAACCACACAAAAACATATAAGAACCCTAAAATATGTGAAAAAGATAGACTAATTTCGAATGTTTGATTAAGGTAAAATTAGGGTAGTACATACCAGTTTTAGAGTCAAAGCTAGCATCGCCAGAAATCAAAGTCTACATCGGAAAACCAATCAACAACATTAACATCCAAAAAAGTCGAGATTCAAAAAAATAAAATAAGAGAGAATTAACTATACCAAAAGCACACCACCGTTCATCCTCCTCAGAACCAAAATACAATAATTTGGTATATGTATGTGTATGTGTTAGGGGCGATGAATTTGGTGTGTGTTGGACCGGTAGGAGAATAAGTAGATATGAAATCAAAACACGTATCCTGATACGTGTCTTGTTATCAAACGGTGAAGACAACACTCGCTTTTAGGCCGGGTCAGGCTAACAATTTCTTACAGACTGGGTCGGGTCAACACGGGTATGGATTTAGTCGGGTATAAACCGCTAGCCAAATGGATTTCCCAGTAATTATATAGCTTAAAATTGTGGTATGTGTTTAAATTGAGTATATATGTTTGGTTCTTTATAACAAAAAGGACAAGTTAATATTATTTATTTAATATATACAAAAATTATGTGTTATGCTAGTTATTATGATTAAAAAGTTTGTTTCTTATTTATTTGTGGTTTAATTGTATGTGTATATGCTTATATCAGGTTGATGAAGATTATGATAGCATTGAAGATTTAGATGTGGATGCACACATAGATATATGAAGACAATCAGCGGCTTTTGAAGAGATACTACTATTGCATGTGTATTTTGTGTACTTTTAATAAAATTAAATGTAACATATAAGTATATGAATCTTATTTTTTTATAAAGGTTTATATTGTTTTTTTTTCAATCTTTAAAAATATTAATGGTTATATGTTGAGAAATATTGGTTTATTGATAGAAAATTTTCAACAATTGTACATTAGTGACTGATGACATCAAATAACGTCATATTTATACCATTATTTATCCCGAATAAGTTACCCATTTTTATATAGTTTTAAACGCTTTAATACATTCTTTCGAGAAGATGAACGAGGTATCTTTTTCTAGAAGATGGGTCATCGGCCGAGCGATTATAGAGAAATCTTGAATAAATCGACGATAGAACCCGGCGTGACCTAAAAACTGCGAACACCTTTGACGGAAGTGGGATGAGGTAGCTTTGCTATTACATCAACTTTAGCCTTATCGATCTCAATCCTAAATTTAGAAATTTTGTGACCTAGGACAATGCCCTCTTTGACCATGAAATGACACTTTTCCTAATTTAGAACTAGGTTGGTGTCGTTGCACCGTTTTAGCATCTTGTCTAAATGGGAAAGGCAAGAAGAGAAAGAATCCTCGAAGACTGAGAAATCATCCATGAAGACCTCCATTGTTTCCTCGATCATGTCATGGAAAATAGCCATCATGTACTTTTGGAACGTGCCCGGAGCATTACATAAGCCGAAAGGCATACGTCGGTAGGCAAACGTCCTATAAGGGCAAGTGAATGTGGTCTTCTCTTAGTCTTGTGAGTCAATAGGAATATGAAAGTATCTAGAAAATCCATCTAAAAAGCAATAGTATTCGTTCCCTGCTAAACTTTCAAGCATCTGATCCATGAAAGGCAACGGGAAATGGTCTTTTCGAGTAGCATCATTAAGCTTCCGATAATCAATATAAACACGCCATCCGATGACTAGTCTTTTAGGAATCAACTCATTATCTTCATTCGTCACAACGGTCATACCTCCCTTTTTGGGAACACAATGAACGAGCCTTACCCACGGACTATCGAAGATAGGGTAAATCAATCTGGCATCAAGGAGTTTGATAACTTCCTTTTTGATCACCTCATGAATTTTTGGGTTCACCCTTCTTTGATGTTGGACTGCCGGTTTAAAGTCATCCTCCATCAATATTTTATGAGTACAAAATTGAGGGTCAAAGCCCTTAATGTCAGAGATTTTCCAAGCGATGGCACGCTTGTGTGACTTTAGAACCTTTAGAAGGCGGGTCTTCTCCTCGTCTTTTAAGTTTTTAGCAATTATGACAGGTAATTTATTAGTTGCCTCCAAAAATTCATACTCAAGTTGAGAAGGTAGGTCCTTGAGCTCAAGCTCCAGAGGATTATCAATAGAAGATTTTATCATTTTAAGTTCCTCAAAATGAAGTTCTTTCAGAGGGAGAGGAGATGATGGATCATCATTTAATAATTTCTCAAGTAGAAGAATGTCTCCCTCCAGATCAAAGTCGGCATCATCAATTCTCGGTGTAATTGAATCACTTGTAAGACAAGCCTCGATCTCTTCCAAAACGAAGTCATCTCCCTCAAAAGGAGTGAGAGAAGGAGAAGTGGTAGTAATGATAGGATCCGAAGACGGAGTGGAATTGCCACTCTTAAAACTATCCGAAAATCCGAGCACCTCTTGAGCATACTCATCACATGTAACATCTATGATATCGATTTGATTAACAGATTAATCATCATATCTATAGGAGTATCTCGAAGTGTGTCCGATCATAGCCCTTAATTCATAACAAACTCTCAATCCATCTTTTGAGCCCTTAGATCATCATCCACGTCCTTTCAGCCAATGGGATTCCTTGGGATCGCCAGCGTGTCAGGAAGTGATGTCAGAGTGTGCCACATAGATCTTCTAGAAGAGTAGGGATGTGTGAAGAGTGGATTAAACCTTGTTACTCGTTGCAGTGTAAAAAACAAGGAAGAAGGGTATACAGTAATTTTGACCATCTTTTTAAATTATTGACTTGGATCCATTATTGGGCTTGGGTTATTTCATTTGGGCTTGGGCTAGTTATGGATTGGATTGGCTTGCATATTAAGCTAAGGTTTGTAAGTCTTTATGGGCTGACCCAGCCTACAAAGCGAGTATGGGTTGGCCCATTAAAATGAATATGTCCTCGGCTTTGTTTTCTCACGCTCTTCCAGTCTCGTGCTCGGTTTTGTCCTTTTTGCCTTTGTTTTTGTCTTTTTGTGAATATCCGTTATCTGCACAACACAATTAACAAAACAGACATATACAATGTATTTTCCATTTGTTTTTGTTCATTTAAGCTCGTTTTTATAAAGAAAAGTGATATGTGATTAAACACATATCAGTTTTGCAGGTATAAAAGCAAGTGATAATGCAGGTCAAGCTAGAAAGGAGACAAAACCTATCAAGGATTACATTTTCCTACCATTATGGACTGTTGATCCACCATTTTCCCAAGATCCAAAGAGTTCTCATGATGATGGATCAAACCTTCAAATGATGATGGAAATAAGGTTGATGAAGATCCAAGAAAAGAAAGTGAATGTAAAGATCAAGAGAAGGAAGATAATGTTAACAACACTAACAATGTTAATACTGTTAGTTCAACTGTTAATGTTGCTTGTACAAATGAGGTTAATGTTGCTGGTGGAAAAACAAGCATTGAACTTCCATTTGATCTAAATATGCCTCCTTTGGAAGATGATAGCATATTTGACTTCTCAAGAGATGATGAAGATGATGATGCAATGGCTGACATGAACAATTTAGATACAACAATCCAAGTCAGTCCTAATCCAGCTACAAGAAGTCATAAAGATCATCCTCTTGATCAAGTGATTGGAGATTTGCAATCAGCTACACAAACAAGAAAGATGTCAAATAATTTAGAGGAACATGGGTTTGTTAGTACTATTCAACAAAGAACAAACTATAAAGACCTTCAAAACTGCTTGTTTGCTTATTTTTTATCACAGGAAGAACCCAAAAAGGTAATTCATGCATTGAAGGATCTAAGCTAGATAGAGGCTATACAGGAAAAGCTTCTACAATTCAAGTTACAAGAAGTTTAAACTTTAGTGGATTTACCAAATAGAAAAAGGGCTATAGGCTCTAAATGGGGAATAAAAAGGATGAAAGAGGAATTGTGACAAGAAATAAAGCAAGATTGGTTGCTCAAGGGTACACACAAGAAGAAAGGATTGACTATGATGAAGTCTTTGACCCTGTTGCAAGAATTAAAGCAATTAGCCTATTTTTATCTTATGCTTCATTTAAAGATTTTGTGGTGTATCAAATGGATGTAAAAAGTGCTTTTCTCTATGGGAAGATTGAAGAAGAGGTGTATGTATGTCAACCACTGGGATTTGAAGATCCATACTTTCCTGATAGAGTATACAAGGTTGAAAAAACACTGTATGGACTACATCAAGCTCCTAAAGCTTGGTATGAAACCTTGTCAACATATCTGTTGGACAATAGGTTTCAAAGAGGAAAAATTGACAAGACCTTATTCATCAAAAGGCATAAAGGTGATATTTTGCTAGTCCAAGTTTATGTGGATGGTATCATCTTTGGTTCAACAAAGAAGGAGCTATCCATTGCACTTGAGAAGTTGATGCATGAGAAATTTCAGATGAGTTCTATTGGAGAACTTACATTCTTCTTGGGATTACAAGTGAAGCAGAAGAAGGATGGCATATTTATTAGTCAAGATAAATATGTTGCTGAAATTTTAAAGAAATTTAGGTTTACAGAAGTCAAGACTGCAAGCACACCAATGGAAACTCAAAAGCCTCTGCTCAAGGATGAAGATGGTGAAGAAGTGGATGTTCATATGTATAGGTCAATGATTGGTTCATTGATGTATCTTACATCTTCAAGACCTGACATCATGTTTGTAGTGTGTGCCTGTGCTAGATACCAAGTCAATCCAAAGGTTTCACATCTTCATGCTGTGAAAAGGATTTTTAGGTACTTAAAAGGTCAACCAAAATTGGGCCTTTGGTATCCAAAAGATTCTCCTTTTGATTTGGTAGCATACACTGATAGTGATTATGTTGGAGCAAGCTTGGATAGGAAGTCTACAACAGAAGGTTGTCAATTCTTTGGATGTAAAGTAATATCATGGCAGTGCAAGAAACAGACAGTGGTTGCAAATTCCACAACAAAAGCTGAGTATGTGGCTGCTTCAAGTTGTTGTGGATAAGTGCTTTAGATTCAAAATCAACTACTTGATTATGGGTATAATTTTATGCATATCAAGATCTTTATTGACAATAACAGTACTATTTGCATAATTAAAAATCATGTTTTTCATTCAAAAACAAAGCATATAGAGATCAGACATCATTTTATTAGAGATTGCAATGAAAAGAAATTGATTCAAATGGTCAAAATCCATACAGACAAGAATGTTGCAGATTTGGTTACAAAAGCTTTTGATGTAAGTAGATTTCAATATTTGATTGCTAGTATTGAAATGCTAAATCTTTAAAGTCTTTTATCTCTGTATGTTTTTGTAGAGTTTTGTATGAATTAGTACTGTTATTCGTGTCATTAAAGTTTTTGCTGTTAAGTATAATTAGTACTACTGGTTATACTTAATACTATTGAGTTTCTACTGTTAGTTATACTTAATACTGTTAGGTATAATTAATACTCTGATAATTGTGAAAATTACTATGGCTTGTGTTTTCTTGATTTTTGGACTAACATTTTGCAGGATAAGCAAAGAAAAGTGTTAGATTGATGATGGGAATGTTGTTTGAAATGGAATTGGAGTTAATGTTGGTGACTCAAAGTTAATGCTGCTAGGCATAACTTACTACTGCTGAGTTACTACTGCTGGGTTGTTAAGGGTAAAAATCATAAATACTTCGATTAAGGGTTTCAGTCAATCATTTAATCGATTTCACTCTTTCAAATACTCTCCAATTACAAACCCTAACTTAATTTTATCATCCATTATCAAAACCCAACACAAATGTCGACTCTAAAGTTTGCAGATACTCATAATATGGTCGCATTTTTGTCTAAACCCACAGAGTGTGATGGGTTTAAACAAATTGTGGATTTTTTGAATGCACACCCTATAAGATATGCATTAACGATCAATCCTACTATATATATTTCTTGCATTGAACAATTCTGGTCTACTGTCAAGGCCAAAACTATCGATAGGGAAGCACAGTTACATGCCCTAGTAGATGGCAAGAAGATAATCATCACTGAATCATCTTTTAGAAGTGATCTTCAACTAGCAGATGAGGAAGGTATTAATTGTTTACCAAATTCTACCATCGTTGAACAACTTGCATTGATGGGATATGAGAAAGTTTTACAAAAACCAACTTTTTATAAACCATTCTTTTCCTCACAATGGAAATTTCTGATTCATACTATTTTACAATGTCTAAGTCCAAAGACTACTACTTGGAATGAATTTAGTAGTACTATGGCATCTGCCATTGTCTATTTAGCTACAAATCAGAAGTTTAATTTTTCAAAATTCATTTTTGAAAGTATGATTAAAAACTTGGATAATTTGTCTGGCAAATTTTTGATGTATCCAAGGTTTGTACAAGTATTTTTGGATCAACAACTTGAGGGGATATCAACTCATAAGAGAATATATATTGCACCCTCTCACACTAAGAAGATTTTTGAAATATGAGAAGGGTAGGCAAAGGTTTTTCTAGTAGAGTAACACCTTTATTTCCAACAATTGTGGTACAAAACCAATCACATTTAGGTGAAGGTTCAGCACTTCCAACTGATCCCCATCACACACCCATCTTTATTCAACCATCTACTCAACCTCAAAAGACACAACAACCAAGGAAGCCTAAAAGAAATCACACTCAGGTATCTCAGTCTAGTGATCATATTGAAAATGTTGTAGATAAGGTTGTCCATAAGGAGTTGGGTGACATTTTGGTGAGGGTTGCCACTACTGCTTCTAGCTTAGAAGCAGAGCAGGACAGTGGTAACATAAATAAGACCCAATCCAAGGCAACACCTAATGAATCTAGTTCCCAAGGACCTAATTTAGGTGGTGGTCCCAGGTGCCAAGAAACCATGGGGGATACTATTGCTCATACTAGGTTTGAGAGTGTATCTAAACATTCCAATAATTCACTGCTCACAAGAGGTAACACACTTCGAAGTGATGAGGATAGACTTAAACTTGATGAATTGATGACACTATGTACAACTATACAAAACAAGGTTCTTGATTTGGAGAAGACAAAGACCACTTAACATAATGAGATTTCTAGTTTGAAAAGGAGGGTCAAGAAGCTTGAAAAGAAAGATAGGTCAAGAACTCATAGGCTGAAGAGATTATACAAAGTTGGTTTGACTGCGAGGGTAGAATCCTCTGATAATAAAAAAAGTTTGGGTGAGGATGCATCCAAATAGGGGAGGATTGATGCTATTGATGCAGATGAAGAAATTACCCTGGTTAGTGTTCATGATGAAATGGATGTTGATGAAGAAGTAGTTGAAGTTATTAACACTGTTAAGCTAATTATTGATGTTGCTCAAGATAGTGTTGCTGGTGATATAGTTAGTGTTGCTAGTGCTGCAACAACTGTTAGTGTTGCTACAATAACTACTGCTACAATTAAAATTGTTGATGATTTTACTTTGGCTCAAGCACTTAGACAAATGAAAAGTACAAAACCCAAGAAGAAAGGGGTTGTTATACAAGAGCTGGGTGAATCTACAACAACACTATCTTCACAACTATCTTCACAACAATCACATGATAAAGGTAAAGGGATATTGATAGAACCTGTGATGCCTATGAAAAAGAAAAATCAAATCAGTCTTGATGAAGAAACTGCTTTAAATTTACAAGCTAAATTTGATGAAGAAGAAAGACTTGCAAGAGAGAAAGCTGAAAAAGAAGAAGAAGCCAATATTGCCTTGATTAAAACATAGGATGATATACAGGCAAAGATTGATGCTGATCATCACATGGTTAAAAGAATGCAAGCACAAGAACAAGAACAAGAAGAGTTGTCTATTGAAGAAAATGCTATATTATTTCAACAACCCTTAGAGAAAAGATGAAAGCATTTTGCAGCTAAAAGAGCAGAAGAGAAAAGAAACAAACCACCAACAAAAGCTCAACAGATAAAGATAATGTGTACTTACCTAAAGAACATGGAAGGATACAAGCTCAAAGATTTGAAGTTGAAAGAGTTTGATTCTACACAAGAGACGTTTGACAGAGCATTCAAAAGGGTAAATACATTTGAAGACTTTAGAACAGAGTTGGTGGAAGGTAAAGAAAATAGAGCAGGAACAGAGTTGATACAAGAGATTACAAAGAAGCAAAAAGTAGAAGATGATAAAGAAACAACAGAGATTAAACAGTTAATGAAAATAATTCTAGATGAAGAAGAAGTAGCAATTGATGTTATACCTTTGGTTGTTAAGTCTCTAAGTATTGTTGACTGAAAGATTCATAAAGAATGAAGAAAAAGCTATTATCAAATAATGAGAGTTGATGGAAAGTCTCAAATGTATATGTTCTTTAGTCAAATGCTTAAAAGTTTTGACAGAGAAGATTTGGAAGATTTGTACAAGTTGGTAAAAGCTAAATATAAGTCAACACGACCAGTAGAAGACTTGGATTTGTTGTTATGAGGTGATTTGAAAACAATGTTTAAACCACATGTAGAAGATGAAGTAAGGAAGAATCAACAACAATACAAAGTGTTAGATTAGAAACTATATGACTCATGTGGAGTACATTCTTTGAGGATGCAACATGTGCAGATTCATATGTTGGTAGAGAAGAAGTATCCTCTTGCACCACTTACACTTTCAATGATGTTGGAAAAGAAGCTTATGATTGATTATGAAAGTAAAATGGCTTATCAGCTTCTTAAATTCATTGTGAAACAACTTAAGAAGTAAAGAAGTGTTTGGAAGCATCCTCCTACTGTTGATGAAGCTTTAAATGAAGAAACTTGATGATTTTAAAGAAGAATATCAAGTTTAGGGGAGGATTATTGGGATTAAAAGTCTTCTTGATGTTGTTTGAATTACTGCTGCTCATATTTGTGTTAATGCTGCTTAACTGGATTTAGTGCTGCTCATGAACTTCAAAGAAAATATGCTAAGTGGTTACTACTGCTAGTACAAAGTTACTACTGCTAGTACAAAGTTACTACTACTAGTGAATATTAGTACTGCTAGTAAAAATATGCTAAGTGTTTACTACTGCTAGTACAAAGTTACTACTGCTAGTACAAAGTTAGTACAACTCAAGGTTAAGACTGCTTAGAGATAAGTTAATGCTGCTAAGGTTAATAAGTTAGTATTGTTTGTTATTAGTACTGCTTATATGATATGTATTAAGTTATTTGTTATAGAAAAGATTGTGGATACTTAGGAAAGTATTGTAAGCCAACTAGGGCTCCTTGGTGTATAAAGGGAGGTCCTGGGGCATAGAGTTTGATATACATTAGACGTATAATTCATAGCTTCAAGGTATTTGTAACCCTAATACTTTGAGAGTATTCGTATTATTATCATTAGTAATATCGGAGCTTATTTATTGAATTGTATGTTCATTGAATTAATGTTTCATTGATAATTCTTCTTAATATTAAAGATTAGATTCCGCATAATCTTTAATACATTCAAACACAGTTTCTACTATAGTTGTGTTCGATTTATCTAATATAACTAAACCTTAAACAAGCTTAAGGAATTCGATCTATTGAAGTGGGATCAACAGTCTGCACATTTCCTACCTATGAGAGAAGATGACTCAATAGAGAAGTTGACGAGACAGTGTTTGAAGGAAATTATCTCGAGGCATGAAGTGCCAGCTTCAATCATCTCCGATCGTGATGGCAGGTTTACATCCCACTTTTGGCAATCCCTTCAGAAAGCTTTAGGTACTCAATTGGATATGAGTATAGCTTATCACCCGCAGACCGATAGTCAAAGTGAGAGGACCATCCAGACATTGGAAGACATGTTGCGTGCGTATGTGATTGATTTCGGAAAAAGTTGGGATAGACATTTGCCATTGGTAGAGTTTTCATATAACAACATCTACTATACTAGTATTAAGGCTGCAACTTTCGAGGCGTTGTATGGGCGTAAGTGTCGATCACCTATCTGCTGGGCTGAAGTTAGAGAGAGTCAGCTCACTGGCCCAGAGATCATCTACGAGACAACTAGGAAGATCGTTCAAATTATGAGTCGTATTCAAGCTGCCCGTGATCATCAAAGGAGCTACGCAGATGTAAAACAGAAACCCCTTGAATTTCAAGTGGGAGATAAGGTCATGCTAAAAGTGTCACCATGGAAAGGGGTGATATGTTTTGGCAAACGGGGAAAGCTGAACCCTCGTTACATTGGACCTTTCAAGTTTCTTGCCAAGGTTGGAACTATTGCCTACTGACTTAAACTCCTAGAGCAGCTGAGCAAGTTTACAGTAAGTTTCACGTCTCGAATTTGAAGAAGTTCCTGTCCGACAAAACTCTTGCTATACCGCTGGATGAAATCCAAATTGATGACAAGCTTCACTTCATTGAAGAACCTGTCGAAATCATAGACCGTGAGGTCAAACGTCTAAAGCAAAGTCGTATCCTAATCGTTAAAGTGCGTTGGAACTCAAGGAGAGGTCCTGAGTTCACGTGGGAACGCGAAGATCAAATGCAGAAGAAGTATCCTCATCTCTTTGCTAACTCTAGACCCGTGACAGATGTTACGACTTAAGCTTTGCGGACAAAGCTCTTTTAACGGGGAAAGGATGTGACACCCCGCGAAATTCCGATCAATATTTTAGCCGTTTTCGTCCAATATTTTGAATTTTATAAGTTCCGCGTATTTTTTACGTTTAACTGGGAAGTTATCCCGCAATTTTCTGAGAATCGTTACCGGAAGCATTCCGGGTTACTAATCGATGTAGTCTTTTGACTGTCGTCACGTTTTCACGTTTTGCACCAATGTTTAAAATTTCAGAATTTTACGTGAAGTCGTTGATCGTTTTCGTTATAAGCGTATTCCGTAATTTATTAGGAGCATATGTGCTTATATGTGTGTGCATGGCTAGACATGAAATTAATTTACCTTCAACCATGATACCCTAGAAAATAGGAGATCAAATTGGTCCCCTTTGCCTTGCTTGCCATAACTGACGGCCACACACACCCCACACACATTTGATTTTTAAAATTTGTTTACATCCTAAGCACCTTTTAGTCCTTATATTCCTTCCACTTATTCCATTCATTCATTCATTCCCCTTTCATAAGAAAAAACATTTCTCTTCTCCTTTGTTTCTCTCTTGTCCAACGAAACATACACACAAACACACACATAAACTCAAAATTTTCCATCTTTGATCAAAAACTATTGAAGATATTGTGTTCGAGGTTGATCCTTATTGTATTCGGGTAGCTTTTAATACAACGCTTGGGTTGTTTTAGTCACTAGTGATCCTTCTAATCATTCATTCTTGTAAGTTATCATCTTTCTATAAATCTTGTACTTTTGTGTTCAAAATAATGCATAAGCAAAGGATGTACAATCCGTTTTATAAAAACCAAGGTTTAAAAACTACGTAAACCTTAAAAGGTTATAGTTTTGGTTCGAAAATATTAAAAAGAAAGACAAGAAAGTCATAGTTTTGTGATCGTGGTTATTTCTATGCAATAAAAATATATACATATAGCTTATTTGATGGTTCAGCTTATAAATAAGCCACGGATGGCTTAATTGAGCTTAATGGGCTTATTATTTTGGTTCAGCCCAAAAGGGAAACAAAAAGGGATGTTTGTCTAGCTTATTTACTTTTTGGTTTATATATGTTTGACTTATTTCTAGCTTATTTTAAAAGGACAAAGCATTAAGCTTATTTGGCTTAACAAATAAGCCCAAATAATGCTTAACGGGCTTTTAGCCACGTCCCACACCAAAAGCCAAAGACCACGAGCTTAATCAATAAGCTCTATAGTTCGGCTTATTTTGTCTTGGCTTATTAAAAGCTTATGATAGCTTATTGATGAACCAAGAACTTATTTGATATCTTTTTAGCTTACCGGGCTTAACTAATAGGCCCAAGATGGTTAAAAAAGGTTTCGGCCCAACAAGAAGCCCAAACCATGGCTTATTAGCCCACGGTTGGCTTATTGGGTGTAGACTTGGCTTATTGAAAGCTTATTGATAGCTTATTAGTAAGTCTTGTGTTTAAGTGTTTAACGATTTGCTTATCGTACTAAATAGATAAGTTTAAATCTTTATATTTTGCTTAACGGGCTACGGCCCAATATGAGACAACACACCAAGGCGTAAAGCCCACGGTGTAGCTTATTGGATAAGCTTATGTATAGCTTATTCGATATTGTATGAATTTAGATACGAAACGTTTACTTATTTTGAACGTTAAACGTTACGGATCATCTAACTAGGCTTATTGGGCCTAAAAGCCCAATAAGGATTTTAAGAACTTTTCGAAGTAACTAATAATGGGATTTAATAGTATAGAGTTTGTAAATCATGAAATACGGATTGGAAGTGATTTTTATTAAAGTCTACGACTTTGGAAAACGTGTAAACACGAACGGGTCATGCCGAAATTTTTATAAAATCTTTATACTTAGAAAATATTAGAAAAACAATTATATAAAAGCATTTTAACTAGTTATACGGGGATGGGTAAGACGCCTAACAATATATATATATATATATATATATATATATATATATATTTGTTGCAAAGCCCGCCCGATGGGCGGGCTCGCCTTATGATTATCGTTTACAAAGAATTATGTAAAGATAAATGAATTATAAAGATACAAAATTATTTATTGAATGAATTACAAACAAAAAGAAATCAATGTTCATCCGATATGAGAAAGAAATTAATTAAAAGTAAATTAATTATAAACACACCCGATTGAATGCAATAAGAAAGAAAAGAAATGTAAACTAAATATGTATATATACGATGAAATATATATAGTTATGACATGAAAGTTGCATGCAAAATGCAAGAACACAACTGGCGCTCATGAGAATAACAAACCCATCTTGGTATCTTTCGGTTGCAGCTTAGGAATCCTTGTAACCTTGTTTAATGCATCAGGGTTCTTATGCCAACATTTCTTTAGAAGCATGTAAAATTAAAGCTCTTCACCATGATATTAATTTATGTCAAACACTCAAAGTCTCAAACCTAATACCATTAGAAGTACTTTGACTTTTGTAGCTAAAACAAATAAATACTTTGACTACTACTGTCATAGTGGTATGTGCTTAATTACACATACCATTTATCCATTAAAACGGGCTTAAAAGACCAAAAATATACCAAAAATACATTGTAATTGTCTGTTTTGCATTTATATTGTGCAGGTAATGGATATCAAATAAAGGACACAAAATCAAGCCAAAACGAACAAAACCGATCACGGGAATGGAAAGAGCGCAAAAAGTCAAAGTCAACGAAAGTCAAAGTCAAAGACGAAGCCGAAACTGAAAAAATCTTAACGGGCCAACCCGTACCCATTTATGGGTCGGGTCAACCCATTAAGCCTTTACATCAAGTCTTATAAGACTTAAAAAGCCCAAAGTCAAAACCATATTTTAAATCCGGCCCAAAACCAATCCTAAGCTCACTCTTGAAGTCTTTGTGTTATGTGCCATTAACCAAATTTTAAGACTATTATATTATTGCTCGTTGTCTTTTATTCCAAACTTAAATACTACTTCCGCTATCTTTAATTAATGCTTCCGCTATGTTATTAACATTGAAATGGTTTGTAAAACTTTGTTATTTTTAACTTATGCAACGAGTAATAATTTTTCTAAAACGTACCCTTACAGGTCGTTTTCTATGCTTTGTTCTCGAGATAGTTATGACGTCACGCTCCCGGATACGTATTCCGTCCAGGCCTCGTTTGAGGGTGTGACAGACCGAAATCAACCCAACCCTATAAGGTCTTATCGGGTACGGGTTCGGGTCGGGTCGACCCATTTGACACGCCTAGTTATGGTCATCCGTATCTTGGCGAGGCAAGTTATTAAGTTTGCAGCCTTGGCGGATGTATCCCCTTCTTTGATTTTTAACCTGTCTTAGCCTCACACTCGATTATGCTTGATTTTAAACGAAATATTAGAAAATGTTCGTGTTGTGTACAACCGAATTAATTCGCTATGTGTTACTGCTCAGCTCATTCCAAAAGTTTTTAGTTCTTCCATGACTGAGGTATGATCACTCTTTTCCGTATATTTTTTCCATGTGTATTGTGTCTTTCTTATATTAGTTTGTGATGGTGTATCGAGAACATTATGAACCTTAATCTTTTTATAAAAAAATCAAATTCCATTTTGCCAAGTTATTTTTTTCTGATGTAATAATCTTTTTTGGTAGAAAAAGTATTCGTGCGTGTTTGAGTAATATTTATCTATAGATGATAGGAAACTAAAGATTGAAAGAGATGGTGAAATATGATATTGAAGGCTATTGCAGATGAGAAATTGGTTGTATTGTTTTTATCCGCTGTGTATGTATGTCTTTTGTTGTTGACTACAAATTTCCCCTTTTTACTGTTGGGTGTATTAGAATTGGATTTTTACACTACTTGCCAATAATTTTTCCAAGGAATGATACGTTAAAAGTTATTGATATTTTGTTGCGGAAAGTTTCACGCCTCTCACATTATCAAGCTCTTTCTGTAAGCTTTGATCTTACAAAGTACTTTTTCTTTATTAGTTTGGACTATCAGTACTAGACTGTTACGAAATGATAAATCCTGAGGTTGTTTTAGATCTAGCTAAGTAGGAAAGCCAGAACCGTATAAGACACAATATTAATGGTTCACATAGTTGGAGATGAAAAGGGTTGTTTAGGACTGCTTATCAAAAATGGTTATTGTCTTTTGAAATTTGCCGTTGAGAGGTGCGAAATCCAAACTGCTTATTCAACTTACATGTCATCAGATAACCAGTTTGGATGAGCAATTCCAAATGCCTTCAAAACGGGGTATTTACTATATTGAAACATAATGTTCTGATTTAATAATCGAACCCAAACACTCCATTTATATATGAGTTGGTTTTTGATACGTTTCACACACGGTTCATGACTTAAAAAGTTTGAATGTATTGAGGTCCTCTCTACATATCAAGATTTACGTTGAAATTTAAACCGTGAACTAATCGCTTGTATGTCCCTTTAGGTGGATGCTTTAATGGACGCGACGACCTAACTTATGGAGTTGATATCAATCAAATACGATGGACGAATGTGCTACAGGTAGTCACTTTAATTTGTGGCTAAGGTTGCTTTTGTAGTTCTATTAATCAATTTAATAGCATAAGTAAGAGATATTGATACCATTAAATACCTCATTTATTAATGGCAATTTAATTAATTCTATCAAGCTCAAATTGTATGTTTCTATGTGTGTGAGGTTACTATACATGAATGGATGCATTTACTATTTCTCACTTGCAGGTTATTTGATCAAAATTACATTGACATCAAGTAGGCTTCCACACAACTTGCGGGTGCTTAAAAACTAACAAAACCCAAAAACTTTGTGAAATGGGTTGTGTCCATTTAAGGATTTTAATTGGTAAGTGTGTACTTTCATTTTTTTAGTGTTAGATTGTGTAACCTCCGTCCTAAAATAAGTGTCAAGTTTGACTTTTCAGAGTCAAGCTGGTTCAACTTTGACCTTAAATATATTTTTTTATTTAATACTTGATGAAAATTATACCAATGAAAAATACTCTTAAAACGCAATTCATTCATATATTTTGCGTCAAGTATTATATAACACACAAAGATATATATAAGGTCAAAGTTAAACCAGTTTGACTCTGAAAAATCAAACTAAACACTTATTTTAGGACGAAGATAGTATGAAAACTTTGTCATCTTCATTTTTTACTATGTTATGAAAAATAAGGGATAATTATTGCAAAATGTATTGTACTTAGACACATTATTCTTTAGTATTTATTTATCTATAGTCAGAAAAAATAGTTGTAATCTCTTTCTATCAAGAATATGAAAACACTTTTGGCATATATCATACCTTCCCGCTATCTACGTGTTTCCTATATGCTGCAGTAATATGTTAGCCCCCGCTGTAACGCGCCGATATTTTCCAACTCGTTATCACTATCTATGACATATTCAGCTGCTAAACGACTTTAGATCTTTTATTCCTCAATAAGATACACACATGTAAGAACAATCTTCTAGAAATCCTAAATGCATAAAAAAGGGTTGTGGGTGGCATTTATTTATTTATTGTCGTTCTTAAGTTTTGTTTTCTTCTTTGAAAGAAACGAATCTTTTAAATTTAAAAACGAGTTTGAGAATTCAAAATGACGATGAACCTAATTATTGAACTTAATCATCATACCATGTTGCATTTAAGATTGAAAAGCATTGATAAATATTAATTAAACTTATAAAACACTATATTTTATTATTATAGATAACCTCTACCGGTACGTTTTATTTCTGTACCAATTTCGAAAATCAAGTATTTAAGTATACATTTTTGATAGAGATGAATTAATTAAAATGGATATAACAAGCAAAATATAAGTAAAAGAAATATGTTATCAATATATACTGTACATCTTAAGATTTTAATATGTATATGAGAGATAGAGAAAAGTTCCATAAGAAACATGGTCAAAATAAAAAACAAACCGTTCTATCTTTTTCATCCATTTTATTTTCATCTAATGGTTTATTTTAATTTAATTAAAAAACCCACTTTCACCATATTTTTTAAAAATTAAATATATCACAAACCGTTAATCGTTACACAAAATGAAACATATCATTGCGACGAGAATTAAATCATCTTTTTATAGAGGGGCACTTCTATATACTTTCGACGAATTTTTTTTTCGAATTTTTTTCCCAGCCACGTCTGGAAAAATCTCTTGTGATTTCATAAAATCACATGTGATTATAATACAAATCTCATGTGATTTTTTCAGACATGAATGAAAAAAAAAATTGAAAAAAGAGTTCTGCCCTCTATAGAAAGACAAAAAAATACTCGTTGTGATACTTTCGACGAACTTTTTTTCCGATTTTTTTTAATCACGTCTGAAAAAATCACATGAGATTTGTATCACAATCTCATGTGATTTTTTAGACGTGATTTGAAAAAAAAAATCGCAAGAAGAGTTGTCGAAAATCGACATCTGAAAAATCAACGTCTGAAAAAATCACATGAGATTCTGTATCACAATCACTCATTAGATTTCAAAAAATCACATAGTTATTTGTGATACAAATCTCATGTGATTTCCTTTCAGACGTGATTGAAAAAAAAAATCGAAAAAAAGTTCGTCAAAAGTATATTAGAAGTGCACTCCTAGAAAGATAAAAAATTACAACGTGTTGCGATACTTTCGAAACGAACTTTTTTTCCGTTAATTTTTTTCAATCAACGTCTAGACAAAATCACCTAGAATTTGTATCACAATCTCATGTGATTTCAAAAAATCCCATGAGATTTTTTCTGACGTGATTGAAAAAAAAAATCGAAAAAAGTTTGTCGAAAGTATATATAACTGCCCCTCTATAGAAAGATAAAAAAATACTCGTCACGATGGTGTATTTTTTTTCGTTTAACGATTTATCGTTTGCTAGATATTTAAGTTTTAAGAAAAAGATGAGAAAGTGGATGATAAAAAAATGAGTGGTTAGGATTAACCCATTTATTTTTTTTAACCTTTTTTTTAGGATCTCAACTCATGAGAGATATACCTATTAACAAGTCTAATTTGAGTATTTGACACATAATTTATGCCTCTATTTTCCTTTTGTCATATCATTTTCTCCTTGTTAAACTTAACATGCAGTTAGCAATATCAATTTATGATTTGACACGTACAGTATTTTGAAACAGGTTTATGAATATATGAATAGTTCCTTCATATAATAATTATGTTGAATCAATATCGTATCATACGTTCTTCAACATCTAATGTCTTTGTTCCAAGGAATCAAAAAATCATAATAATTGGTGTAGCTGTAATTTTTTTGTTCCAAGGAATCAGAAAGTCAAATATGTATATCTATAAAATCTCTTCTAAATAAAAATAACAAAGTTCATGCATCCTTGCTAATACTGTTGATTCTTTCAATAGTCAAATAATCATACTTTGCTACACTACTAGGAAAAGGAGATACACCAACGGTCAAATCTGTCACTGATCCGTCGAAAAAAGCTGTTACTAACGAAACACTGAGAGAAACTCTCCGTCGGTAGTTTACCTACGGATTACTGATTACTAACTTTAACTCTACCGTCGGATTATGATTAAAAATAGTGAGTTGCTATGGTTGGATTTATTACTTGTATGTAAGGCTGAGCATGGCAGATCCGAAACCCGACCGGACCGTAAAAACCGACCGGACCGACACAGACTGAACCGGACCGTAGGAATTCCGGTCCGGTCTCGGTTCCATGTTTATGAGTTTTTCGGTCTCGGGTCGGTTCGGTCCAAAACCGACAAAAACCCACAAAATACCCGGACCGACCGAACAAACACCCCCCCATTTGAAAAACCACCAGGCACTTTTAGTAAAACGTTTACTATTCCTATTCCTACCTTCACCCTAATAACTTTTAGTTATCTTCTTTCTTAAAAAATCCTAAATCCCTAGAACACTATCATCAAGAACTTGAATCATCATCATCAAGAACTTGCAATCATCATAATCATCATTCATCACATTAGTAACACAAACCCTCCAATGGAAGTAAGTGTTTTTATTTGTAGTATATATTCATTTATATAACAAACTTACAAAAGTTTGCATGTACTCGGATTTCATACTTTATGCTTTGATCCTGCACTTTACGAGACGCCATATACTTGGATTTCATACTTTGATTCTGCACTTTACTAGACAATAGCAGTAACATAAAATAGAAGTGAATAGAAATTATATACTATTGTTATACAAGTTATAGTCCATGTGTATAAGATTCATCCATATGTTGTTATATGACCATTAAATATAGGTAAATATATGGAAGTTTGTTTGTTTAGGACCAAACTGTAGGTTATACAATCATATTCATGTAAACACAACTTGTGGCTGGTCTTGTGATTACATATCTTGGCTCTTACTGTTGTAACTTGTGAGTTTGTTTTTTACTAGTAGTGTGCATTGGTGTTCAGACAGATAATTTATATACATTTCTTTCTATAAACTTCATCAAATCAAGTGCAAATAAAGTACAAATCTTACGTTCGACGTTTGTTGTATCACAGTAGGTTATAAGTTATATGGAAGTTTGTTTGTGAATCACACCTTAACAGTAGGTTAACAACAATACTTATTTTTTTCTTTTGTATGTTTAGGACCAAACTATACACCTTAATAGTGATGAAACAAACGAAGACGACGACAACAACAAGAAGAACGAAAACAAGAATAATGGCAACAAACGTAAAAGGAAACCAAGTGGAGGAATAGGAAATGAAAAAGCCGACTGTTAGAAGTATTTTGATCCAAAGAGGATCAAGCCGGATGGGACCGGAATAGACGTTGGTTAAGGTGGCAATTGTAAAAGTTTGTACTAAAAGTTCTATAGAGACGTCTCATTTAAGATGGCACAAAAACATTGATCTTGCATTACCAAACTGTGACCGGCAACACTATAAATGCAGGAAAGATATTAAAAACAGAAAAAACTTAATTTCATGAAAGACAACAATAGGGATGGTGAGGGATGTAGTACTGGAACTTTGCAAAATTGGAAGTATGATGAGAAAGCTATAAAAAGCTCTTTGATTGAACTTATTGTCTTAGCCGAACTACCCTTTAAGTTTGTTGAACATCCGGCGTTCATTAAGTATTCAAAGAACTTGCAACCCAAATATAATTTGCCATCTCGTCACACTATCTCTAGGGATGTTGCTAAGTTTTATCTTGAAGAAAAAGAGAAACTAGTTAAGTTTTTAGGCAACCCGAATCACACTATCCACCTTACAACGGATACATGGACTTCTACTTGTCAAAAGATTAATTATATGGTGATAACGGCACATTTTATAGATGATGATTGGGTTATGCACAAACGTGTCATAAATTTCAAACGCATTAATAGTCATAGGGGCGAAGACATTGGGAGGGTACTTTTAAAGTGCATCAACGGATGGGGAATTAAAAATGTTATGACCATTACGGTTGATAACATTACTTCAAATGATAGGGCACTTAAATATTTGATAGAGCATCTTCCAAGTATGTATGATAATGGTAAACACTTTCATATAAGGTGTATGGCACATATTATAAACTTAGTTGTGAAAGATGGTTTAAAGGTGCATGCAAACGAAGTTGAGACCATAGGTTTAGCGGTTAAGTACATTAAAAGCTCTAGCCAACGAATTGAGAAGTTTAAAGGGTGCATTAAGAATACGTGTGACTCAAATAGGTTTTTGATTGCGGAATGCCCAACGAGGTAGAATTCAACATATGATATGTTGAAATCCGCCATCGATTTACAAGATACGTTTTACAATTATAGTATGAAGAACGCTTCTTTCTCTCGTGATCTTAATGCAATACCCCGTCGTACCGACTTTGATGTTTGTCAAAAAACGGAACTAGTATCAACCCAATCTAGTCCTGTTGATCATTTATTTTATAGTGAGATACTTGATATTGACAAGCATCTACGTGAGTGGGAATTTGTGCCAAAGTTCGATAAAATGGTGTCAAAGATGCGTTTAAAGTATGACAAGTATTGGGGGGATTATAAAAAATCAACCATTATATGTACTTTGCGGTGCTTTTGGATCCAACTATGAAATCGGAAGTACTTGGGTATGGGTTTAGGCATTTGATGGAAAATGGTTGTATACCGGAAGAGAATGAAGATGAAGTGGATACACCAATGGAGTTTTTGACCGATAATGAAAAAGAAGAAAAGGTTAAAGAATTGTGGTAATAGTTTCTTGAATTCGTTTAAAAGTCAAAATTCAATTAGATCGAGTGGATAAAAGCAAAGCGTCGACGGGATTCTGCTTTTATCTCAACATTCTGCTTTTGAATTCGTTTAAAAAGGTGTGTATAAAAATGTGCATAAAAATGTTTGTATAAAACTATGTATCAAAACGTGTAAAAAATGTGTATAAAAACGTGTATAAGTTTTAAAATCGCATGATAGCGGGTCAAAACCGAAAGTCAAATTTCTGCGTTTTATTAAAAATATAATAAGTTCCAGCAGAATCCCGTAAGGGCATTTTGGTCATTTTCTGTTGAGATTCAGGTCTCGGTTAAAACTAACAAGTTGTCCGAAACGTCGTTTCGCATAAAATCTCTTTAGAACCCGAGTCGTGAAAATGTGATATAAAGGGTCGTTTTAGACGGGTCAGATCTAGAAAATATATATTTTTTAACAAAATCATATAAAGGACTAACGATGCAATAATAAAATAACAATCGTTAGAAATGTAACCGAAAAACCTGTTAATTGCCTAACGTTGCAACAAAAACAAAGATCGATACCTTAAATTGAGAAAAAAAAAGATGAGTACCTTTAATTGACATTGAGCCTAAGATGGGTACATTTTTATGCGATTTGCCCTTAATAAATATGTAGATCAGTAGATATATAGTTTTTTTTTGTGTGTTATTAATTTCTTTTGTTGTTGTCATGTTATATTTTTTTAGAAATGAAAGAGGCGTTGGACAAACTAAAGGGAGCCAATGGAAAAGGTATATCGCTTGATTGAGAAATGCTACTGGAACTAGAAAAATGCTACTGAAGATAACGAGATGCTACTGTGACAGTGGCTGATGCTACTCAAGTTGCTACTGTGGCTGTAATGCTACTCAAGTGGTTTTAGTCTTTTAGATGCTACTAAAGTTGCAAAAGATCTGCTGTGAAGTTGGAAATATGCTAGTGAACATGGAAAACTTTTATTTGTTTTGCTACTGTGGCCTTCTTGTTCTTGTTTGGTTTTAGTCTTTTTATGTTTCTTGTTTTGCTACTGTTACATTCATGTTGTGGCCAAGTTTATGT
>BQNB010072094.1:0-32545 GCA_026074375.1 Tanacetum coccineum
TACATACATTGATATGAGCATAAAGTATACGGCTGCATATGCACGAACGGATACAGTAGGAGGTGCAAGTTGTAGAGGCCTAGACCAATCAATGTGGCAATATTCGCGGTGCAACAAGGAGCTCAACTGGTGTCAGTTTAAGATTCGCTAATCCATGGCTTTTGGTCATGTCAATTTTATCGCTTGATGGATTTTTGAACTCAAATACATGTATTATGTTGGCCAATATCAACAACAAAGCTTCAATAGCAAAATGTTTTCCAGGACACATTCTTCTACCACTGCTAAAAGGAATTAACTGGAAATGCTGACCGTTGACATCAATTTCCTTATTGCTCGTCTACACATTATCTCGTACTCTAAAACACAAGAATACATGCTAAAAGGATGTCAAGCCTTTTTGGCACATGTCACTACAAGTGAGGTTGAAGACATGTCGGAGAAGAAGCGACTTGAGGATGTACCAATAGTTCGCGATTTTCTTGAAGT
Source organism: Tanacetum coccineum (assembly GCA_026074375.1). Classification (NCBI taxonomy): domain Eukaryota; kingdom Viridiplantae; phylum Streptophyta; class Magnoliopsida; order Asterales; family Asteraceae; genus Tanacetum; species Tanacetum coccineum. Next base: position 490 of record BQNB010072094.1, read on the forward strand.
TTTTCTTGAGGACTTGCCGGGTCTTCCTTCGACTCGACAAGTGGAATTCCAAATCGATTTGGTACCTGGTGCTGCACCCGTAGCTCGGGCGCCTTATCGATTGGCACCTTTTGAAATGAAAGAGTTGTCAGAGCAACTAAAAGAACTATTTGACAAAGGCTTTATAAGACCTAGTTCCTCACCCTGGGGAGCTCCGGTCTTATTTGTCAAGAAGAAAGATGGATCATTCATGATGTGCATTGATTACAGGGAATTGAATAAACTAACGATGAAGAACCGTTATCCGCTCCCAAGAATTGATGATTTATTTGATCAGCTTCAAGGGTCGAGTATCTACTCGAAGATCGACCTAAGGTCGGGTTATCACCAACTGAGGGTTCGAGAAGAAGACATTCCAAAAACCGCTTTCAGAACCCGTTATGGCCATTATGAATTTCAAGTTATGCCGTTTGGTTTGACAAACGCACCTGCCGTATTCATGGACCTTATGAATCGGGTGTGCAAACCATATTTGGATAAATTCGTGATTGTCTTTATTGATGATATTATGATATATTCAAAGAACAAGCAAGAGCACGAAGAGCACCTTAAGCTAATCTTAGAATTGCTTAAGAAAGAGGAGTTGTATGCCAAGTTTTCCAAATGTGAATTTTAGGATCATAAAAGACAGTTCCTAGGTCACTGATAATAGTTAAGGGCATTCAAGTGGATCATGCCAGATAGAATCATTAAAGGATTGGGCATCTCCTAAGTCACCAACGGAGATTCGTTAATTTTTAGGTCTTGTTGGGTATTATCGAAGATTTATTGAAGGGTTTTCAAAGATGCCAAACCGATGACCAAGCTCACTAGAAGAAGGTCAAGTTTGAGTGGGGTGATAAACAAGAATTAGCTTTTCAACAGTTAAAGCAAAAGTTGTGGCAGTGCTCCAATCCTGGCCTTAATGAAGAAGAGAAGATTTTATCGCATACTTCGATGCTTCAATAAAGGGTTTGGGCGCTGTGTTTAATGCAAGAGAAAAGTGAATTTGCTTATGCATCAAACCAATGAAGATTCATTGAGAAGATTTAGATGATATGATTTGGAACTTGGAGCAGTAGTGTTCGCTCTCAAGATTTAGAGGTACTACCTGTATGGAACCAAGTGAACGGTGTTCACTGATCATAAGAGCCTACAACACATTCTTAATCAGAAAGAGTTAAACATGAGGCAACATCGTTGGTTGGAGTTGCTTATGATTATGTTATGACGATACGATATCACCTAGATTGCAAATGTTGTTGCTGATGCAATAAACGAATGAATAAGAATTGGATAGAGAGACTCAACCATTAAGAGTTCGGAGTCTTAGTCAGGACTATTGCGTAGATCTTCCCAAATAATCTTGAATGAATCAGAATGAAGCACGACAAAACAGAGAACATCCAGAAGAAGAGATGTTGGAGGAATGTTGGTTGAAAACGCAAAAAATCCAGAGGAAATTAGGACGGAAAAGTTAGAACCCTACGCGGATGGAACTCTATGCCTTAATGGCAGGAGTTGGCTACCATGTTATGGCAATTTGCGGACTGTGATCATGCACGAGTCAACAAAATCAAAATATTATTATACATCGTGGGTTACCGACAAGGATGTATCAAGATATGAGTAGCTATTATTAGTGGCCCAATATGAAAGCGACATCTGCCACCTTTGTTAGCAAGTGTTTGACATGTGCTACAGGTTCAAGGCCGGATCATCAAAGGCTATCAGGATTTTTTGTTGGTACAGCCAAAGACTAATTGATAGTAGTGGGTACAACATCATTATGGATTTCTGTCAAAAGGATCCCCAAGACGTGCAAGGTACGGGACACCCATTTGGGGTGATTGTGGAACGACTCAATATGTTCTACTAATTTTAACACCAATGAGAGAGACTGATCCTATGGTAAACTCTGGATAAACTTGCAAGAATATACCTAAAGGAGGTTGTCACGAGGCATGGAGTACCTGTTTCAATCATTTGTGATCGTGACCCGAGGTTCACATCCAACTTCTGGAGATCACTTTAGAATGCTTTAGGTACTAATCTAGATATGAGTACTGCGTACCATCCACAAACCGATGGGCAAAGCGAGAGGATAATTCAAACTCTCGAGGATATGCTGCGTGCTTGCGTGATCGATTTCAGAAAAGGTTGGGTTAACCATTTACCATTGGTCGAGTTTTCATATAACAATAGCTATCACGCTAGCATAAAGGCCGCATCATTCGAAGCACTTTATGGTCAAAAGTGTCGTTCACCTGTTTGTTGGACCAAAGTTGGAGAAGCTCAAATCCTCGGTCCAGAACTAATTCAAGAGACAACTGAGAAAATCGTCCAAATCAAGCAAAGGATGCAAGCCGCTTGTGATCGACAGAAGAGTTACGCCGATCTAAAGCGTAAACCGATGGAATTCCAAGTCGGGGATAAAGTTATGCTTAAAGTTTCGCCTTGGAAAGGGGTCGTACGTTTTGGCAAACGGGGGAAGTTAAACCCCAGGTATGTTGGACCTTTCAAGGTGTTAGAAAAGGTTGGAGAAGTTGCTTACAAGCTCGAGCTTCCAGAAGAGCTGAGCAGGGTTCACAACACATTTCATGTATCTAATTTGAAGAAGTGCTATGCCGACGAACCGTTAGCCGTTCCGTTGGATGGACTTCATTTGGATGACAAGCTTCATTTTGTCGAAGAGCCAGTAGAAATCATGGACCGTGAAGTTAAACGGTTGAAGCGAAGCCGAATCCCATTAGTCAAGGTTCGATGGAACTCCAAGCGAGGTCCTGAGTTCACGTGGGAACGCGAGGATCAATTCCAGAAGAAATACCCACATCTCTTCGCAAAGACCGCACCGTCGTCAAGTGTCGCGTCTTAAGCCTTGAGGACAAGGCTCATCTAACGGGGGAAGACTATAACACCCCATGTTTTAGGGTCATTGACGTCGTCAATAAATCCACAATGTACCTTTTGTATTGTACGCGTTTGCTTTAAAATCGTAAACGTTAAGTTAAATCGCGTACGCCAAAAATTATCGTTCAATGTAATCGGGCATCAAACAATTAAGCGTTTACATCAAGCAAGTATTAAATAATTATTTTGAGGATAATTATGGTCTTTATTCATTTTATTTTTATTGGTTGCGAAAAGTGTTTACGTTTCGCGATAAATTGCATTTAGGCATACCCGGAACCACCAAAACTTTTCTACGCTTCAACAAATACCCACATTTATACCCAATACATAAAAATTACATAAATATATCATGTATAACTCATACCCAATACCCAAAATTTACTCCATATTATCACCACATATGTACATATGGCCGGCTAGGGATAACAATAACCATAAGAAAACCAAAATATCTAAAGTTTAATAACATCCCTCCATAGTTTTTCATGGGAACGTACTCACTATTAGGGAACAACAAGAAGCATATGCCATGACTAGGAACCAAGAGTCTTCCTAAGACCCTTTAAAAAAGTTCTCTATTTGACATAGATCGCTACAACTTATATACATGTATACATTTGATAGAAAACACAAAGAAAACAAAACACTTGTAAAAAGATCAAAAAACAATCTCTATGAGCTCTCTCTACAGAGCCCACGCTCAAACCAACAACAATATAACAAATCCATACGAGAAGAAGAAACATTCTACACACCTATAACAAGCCAATACACAATCGCTTCCGTAAGATAATACTAAGGTGTTTGCAACCTTTGTTAACCATTTACAAGCAGTTGACAAGAAAAGTGAAAGATTAGGGTTTCATAACCCATCTAGGGTTTCATATTGCAAGCTTTGATTTTGTGTCTAAAAAGGTCGTTTAGCACTTATTTCTCATCACCATCATTCATCATAAGGTCTTCTATAAACCTTTATACTTTCATTTTATGAGTTTTTATGTATATTGGATGCGTGCTATGTCATGAAATACACAATTTTCTGTGTAAACATGAATTTATAGGACTTGTACACAGGTTCATATGGAGGGACTATTGAGGTCTACAAAATGCTGTAAGCATTGTACACACTTGGGTTATGTATAAAAAAATGTTTATGTACAAACTAGTAAATTAGGGTTACTTAAATGAAGTGAGGTTTTCTATAAGTGTTTATTATGTGGACCTTGTTAATATTATCACCATGGACATTAGGACAAAGAAAAGAGCACTTATGGACAATATCTTAAATAAGTATCACTTATAAATACGGTAAGGTATAAGGAGACTTGTGGTAAGTTACAAAAGTAAAAGTACATAAAATAAGCTTTAAATAAAAGTATAATTATTTGGAATATCTTATAAGGGGGCCTGAGTTTGTATTTCGAATTTCAAACAGTGGGTTTGACATTATATAAAAATAATACGTCTCATGACGATCCCGGATATATAAAGAACTTGAAAAACGGATTAATAATAATAAAGATACGGTAAAAACAAGTTATACGTTAATAAACAGAGTCGTAAAAGATTTTTTATAAAAACTTTTTATAAAAATTATTCAAACGCGAAGTTTTTTTTGTATTTTAACAAATTCATACATATTTTAGGATTTCCAAAATGAAAATAATCGAAATTTTCATTAATACACGAACTAGTAATGAATTTCGCGAGTTTACGATAAAATAATACTTTTATAAAACTATTTTTATAAAAGATAACTTTCACAGTGTGCAGAAAAATTATTTTTGTAAACCTCATAAAATAAGTAGAACTTCCATTACTAGAATGTGCTATGAAAGTAATCACTAAAACCGGAGCTATAACGAATGAAATACGACGTTTACGGTTTTCTACGATAACAAAACATTAAAAATAAAATTATAACTGGTGTGAACAGTAAAACAATTATTGTTCATCAAGTGAACAAACAAAAATGATATTGTCAAATTATGATAACCTTCCTAATACGAAAGCGTGGCATAAAAACCGTCAAAACTCCGGGCTTAAAACCGCAAGTTACTCAGTTATTACTACAACGGAATTATAAACGTTTTAACTTTTTAAACAAAAAATTATTCATACAATTATCATTGTGAATTTTAGAATATAGAATATGACATGGAGTACAAACCCAATGTGCATTAGTAACTTAATACAACCTTAATTTAAATAGGTTGCATCTGACGAATTGCGTGACGCATTTTATCTGGGATATACAAGACATAGCGCTCCACTCAAGGTGAGCCTGTCTCATACCATCCTTTTCAATCTTTGCGAATGTTTATAAACCCCGTAGTGGGGATAAACTGCTTTTCCATACAAAACTCATATACTATACATCCGGTTACCTTATAACAATGTGATTGTTTTTAAAGGATATTGTGAGTTTATAGCCCCACGTTTTACTTGTTTTACATATATTTTTAGGATGAGAACATGCTTGTGCAAATCTGTTTGCAAACTCAATTACATGGTCGATTTCATACATGTTTACATGAATGCTTACAAACTTATTTACATGGTTGATTACCTGTTTGGTTTACATACTCATATTATGTATATGCGCTTCGCAAGGAGATTATCACCAATACTGTAATTAAAAATTTTAAACGGTAAAACACATACTATACTTTTATGAATACGGACTAGCTTAGTTGCATAACTGTAAAGTCACTCGGAGGTAAGTGTGAATGTTATGAAATAGATCTAATGGGATTTGACAAACCCCGTTCGGTGAGAATAGCTATCACTGGGACAAATGAACGTAAACCATGGGACGAACATAGGATGTTGCTTGAGGTTAGAACATCATCACGGGACAATTAGCCATTATATGGTATTCACTTATAAGTCGAGCTTCAGTGTCAATGAAACTCATAGGGCACCGTAATTTCATTTTATATGATGATCTGCTCATCTCTCTATTCGCATTACTCATACCACTTAGGCGAAATCTTGAGATAGTCCTACACATCTATGATTGATCAAACCTATGAATTCACCAACATTATTATTGACTGTATTTAAGCATTGTTTTTTAGGGATCAGAAATCAAGAGGTTGCAAGGGATACATTGAGGTGGTTTTATGAATTGGAATCAAGCATTAAAGATTTTGTCGCAACACATTTTGTATAAACGTTATGGGCTAGAAATCTATATTTTGACAAGTGGCCAAGTGAATCTGCGGCTTAAGTTAAACAAATACTTTGTAAATCTAATGTATCAATTTTAAAACGACCTTTTTGGTCGTTCTTATATACATCTAGTGTATAATCGATCTATAGAAGTAACACTGCCCCGGAACCCTACAATCCGCTTGCACCCAATTGGGCGGAGTGTATAACAAATAAATACCACACATGTTACTTTCACCAACTAGTATCCGGTACTGAAGCCGTAAACAATCTTTATAAATTCTTCATTAACACGGGAAAACAATGTTGTCATGAAGACTTTGTTTTGAGCTCTCATCATAGTTTGTGGTATAATCCATCATCTTTTTGTGCTCTTCTAAACAACCATCAATTACATAACATCCATCTTCTTTGCGGAGTTTCTTCATCATATTTTCGATCCCTCCTAATCCCAACCACCTACAAGCCTGGAATGACATCCGATGGCACAAAACACCTAATAGATTCAATTAAAAGACTTAATTATAGCTTTAAACTCGTCACATTTTGTTCACATGTGAAGAATCATGGTTCACCAAATAACATTCCTCTTTGAGCCATTTCATAGTTGTTAACAACTAGAACCCGTTATAGCCAAGCTTGATGGTAAAAATTGGCCCAAACTTGTCCACCATAGATCCAAACACCTTGTGAGGAACTTCAGAACTAGCTAAAAGATACATGTGACCAATTACTGTCTACGATCCTGCAGCTTCTCGGAGTCCATGACATGAGACTTCTCGTTACTCCATTCTCATCCATGCAAAAAGATCGAACCATAAGAGAAGTAAGATACTAACGGTGAGACACCTACAAGATAGCTGACTGATAAAAGTTGAACCATAAATAATATTTTTGATGCAGTTGAAGATGTTACAAACATTAAAGTATATACTGTATCAATCGTAGAGGTGGTGATATTATGGGTTTCTACGTTTATCACACCTTGATTAATGATTTACCCACCTATAATTTTCAAGTGTAGATATCTTTCCAAATCTAACTAACTAAATGATTGATACTTTCTTAGGCATGCAATTCAATGATTATTGATATCATGATATGTTTAGTATCATTTTTTTGTGCGTATGATATTAATTTTGAAACGAGAAGTTATTTTATTCATTAGAATGGTATTATATGCTCGTTCCTTTTTTATTAAAAGGTTACGGCCTCATGACAACTAAATGGGCAAACTTGTGTGAATATGATGATATGATGTGATAAGATGTTTCAACTTTTAATGCACCATCCCACTAATAATCAAATAAGTCAAAAAGAGCTTTCTAGCCTTCTAGGATTAAGACAAACGTACAAGGAAAAGAAATTTGAAACGATATCTTTCTTTAGTTTCTTATTCTTGAAAAATCATTTATTATCGTGCATATTATTACATGTCACAATTGAACATAAGATTGTAGATGTCGTCTTCATAAATCGAAATGATATCAAGTTCCGAGGGTTAAGATACTACAACCATGGGCAGATTTGTGAGGTGTGCAAGTTGTAGAGGTCAAGGCCTAACAAAGTGACATAAAGTCCGCATTTCGAACTAAGGACAGCTCACAAGACGTGTGTTATCTTGTGAGCATTTGTTTAACTCTATGGCTTTCTGTCTCATCGTCAACTCATCATTTATTCGACAGATTATGGAACTCAAATCCATGTATTATATTAGCCAATACCAACGACAAAGCTTCAAGAGCAAAAGATATTACAGGACACATTCTTCTACCACTCCCAAAGGGAATCAACTCGAAATGCTGACCTTTGACATCAATTTCCTTTTCGCTAGTTAGAAATCTCTCAGGCTGGAATTCAAAAGGATCTGTCCAAATATGAGGATCATGTTGAATTTTCAAAACATTTACCAACATACGAGTCCCTTTAGGGATAGTGTAACCATTTATGATGCAGTCTTCTGTCGACTCATGAGGAATAGAAAGTGGTGCAGCCAGATAAAGTCTCATTGGTTCTTTGATAATAGCTTTCATGTACAACAAGTTCTCCAAATCCGACTCTTGTAAACTATACCTATCTTACTCCACAAAGGGTTTTTAATCCCTGTGTTGAGCTATTTTTACACGTGAGGATTGTTTAGACCAGGTATGCTAAAAGCCCAATGTTTAGAGACACTGGTGCTCATGTCGGTAGCTGCTGCAAAAAACATCCTAAAAAATAAAAAAAAAAAATCACATTATTTGCAACAACTTAAAAACATTAAGGAGAAGTACTTCTATAAACGAGATACAAAAGACCTTTCGCTGATTAGTGACAAAATTGATATAATTGGTGGCTCAACAACCATGCAGTGAGATAGTACGATACAGCCCAACTAAACAAGGAAAATTTTGTCGTTGATAAAGCTAATGAGATTATTAGCACTGTAAACTACGAATGAGAATAACAATTATACCAACACATGAGATAGCTATACCCAACCTTATCGTGTCCTAACACCATACAACACTCTCTAAAAATTCTTCTTTAAGACGGTATAATAATGTTGTCACGAAGACTTGATCTTTGCTTTTATTTAATTGATGTTTAGAACTGATTATTTTTTTATACTCTTCTAACCATCCATCAACTACAATATCCAACTCTTTTCCCGTTTTCTTCATCATCTTCTCATAACCTCCTAAATCCAACCACCTTAAGCCTGTAATGAAATCTGATGGCACAAATGCACCTAGTAGTTCTCTGCAAACCACCTACTAGCCTTCTTAAAACGATCATCATTTTGTTCACTAGCTGAAAAACAATCACCATATAGATCATTCCTTGCACCATTTGGTTAGGAAGTTTAATCAACTAGTTAAAACCAAGAAACTACGAGTACGCAGTGGATATGGATCTAGTTTGGCACATATGATTAACACACAATAAACATAAGAAAACTAACCTTCGATGAATGAATCAAACGAGAACTAAACCTTTTAAAACTAGTGGATAAATTTCCACCTCTATGGTTGCTCACACAACACGTCAACCAAGTGCGCTAAGATGCTAGTCTTGCTTCACGTTTTATCCCAAAGCAACCTATTGTATACGCAATATAACCGAATAAAGTCCCAAAACCCCTCTTGAGTTAATGTTAACTGGCAATCAGATGCATAATACTAGGGTTCTGTCAATTTTGGTTTAACCGAATATGGCTGTTCACCAAATCAAACCATAATTCATTTTTGCCGATTGTCACACCTTGAGAACCTGTAAACCAATGTTATAGACCTGCTATAGAACATGTGGGATCGAATCACACTCGAAAAACCCTTTAAAGGTCTACAGAAAATAACAGATGGGAAGAACCGAAATGCAAAAAGGCTTATTAGGGTTTTGATTTATTTGGCTGATTTGGAAAAGATGGAGCACCGATTGTTTGTGATTAGGGTTGTGATATTTCTGTCTTTTGTGAGGATAGGGTCTTGGGTAATTTATACACCTCAAATCCTAGTTTCTAGTCTGTAACTCAAAAAACTCACTATTTTTAAGCTTATCACTACATCTCAAGCCTATCACAAAACAACTGCTCCTAAGAAGCCTAGTCTAGAATCCTCAAATTCTGGCCTTCTTAGAGAACCATGGGATTCGGGTTTTGTCATCTTAAGTCTCTTTGGTTTACATTTTAGAAAGCTACGTGAAGAAACAAATGCACTCTAAATGTTTTAACATGTGTGCCCCCAATAGGCTCACACATTTCTAGTCGTATATTGCTAATCCAACTAACATTACCAATAAAGCTTCCCACTTGGGAGTGGAGGTACAGACAGCCCAAATACTAACACGAACAAAAACAAGCTAAGTAACACTCCCTTCGTTATTAAAACATCAAGAAAGTGTACTAAGATCAAGTTTCAAAAACATACTCAGTAGCATGGTTCTTTATCTCCCTTGAGCTAAATAATCATACCCTTTGTTAGCAGATACCGTTCAAACATAGAATACTGGATCCTAACGTCATTCTCAGATAGTTTAACCATTTCAAGATTCTACGTTATAGAACTAATACAGGCATATACCAAATGTAAATCAAGAATCATCTACATTACCCTTTGGGTTCGGCCCAAAACAATTATCTGATTAATTCTAGAGAGGCGTCAATGGTATCATTCTGCACATATTAAGTGGATGAACAAATTCTTTCTTGATTACAAGTGTTGTGAATGCTGCTTCACATCACTTCCAATAATAGCCTTTATAACTACCTTATTCAGGACATCGTTTAACTTAGAATTAAAAAACGTGAATCCACTCTATACCAAAACTAATTTGTATTCTCAATTCTAAGGATGACTTAACTAACCATATTTAATATCTTACTTATGACAACGGACCCAAAAGTAAATAATCGAAGGTTGGGGTATCCAATATGTATCCCTTGTGAATAACATATGAGTTTAGCGGGAACCATCTATATATTTAAAGAATATAACCAACACTCACATTTTCTTGTGTAACAATATTCCCATATTGTTAACCAACAATGGACATATTTAAAATGATAAATCATTCAAGGATTAAATCATGCAAATATAGGATAACAATATTATTATAATTAATAAAAAAACAAATACCAAGTATCATTATCCATCATGAAATAAAAATTGATCTTACAATCCCAATTTATCCAAATACTAATGAAAACACATTTTAATAAACGATAGAATATTACTGAATGCTTGGAAAGGCTAATGCGTTAGTAAAAGGATCACTAGGCGTTTATCATATGTTTGTGAACGTTTTCTAGCTTTGTGTCGCCATATTCATAATATCATAAAGGTATGAACTTTGGTCCATGAAATTCTATCACCTTTAGATAGATTATCCTGATTCATTAGCTATAGTACAACTCTCTTCTACATTACTATCATACAATAAATCTTATATGGGTTCTTCAATTATGGGAATAACACCCAGCCCAGAAAAGAATTTTTAAACCCAAACGGCTTCCTTAGAAGCATCATAAGCAGTAATATACTCAGCTTCTGTAGATAAAGTTGCGAAGAGCTTTGCTTTGTACACTTCCAATCAACAGCACCTCCATTTAAAACGAATATATATCCAGTCTAAGACTTTAGGTCATCAGCATCCGTCAGATATCCAGCATCAGTGTAGCAAGAAACCCTGAGCTCTCATTTTAGATCACCTCCGTAAACTAGAAACATGTCCTTAGTATTCCTGAGATACTTCAGAATGTTCTTAATAGTAGTCCAGTAAAGATCACCTGGATTCTGTTGGAATCGGCTTGTTATGTTCTGAGCGAACGCAACATCAGGGCGAGTACATCTCACAACATACATAATAGAACCCACAACCGAGGCATATGGAACATTTTGCATGCGCTTTAACTCAGCAGGTGTTGAAGCACCTTGTGATTTACTCAATCTAAGCTTATCTTGCATGGGGATACTTCTACGTTTGGAATTCTCCATGTGATATCGCTTTAAGATTTTTTCGATATAAGCACTTTGGCATAAGCCAATTAACCGTCGTGATCTATCTCTGTAGATCTTGATTCCAAGAATATATGCAGCTTCACCTAAATCTTTCATAGCAAAACATCTTCCAAGGTAGGATTTTACATCTTGTAACATTGGAATGTTGTTTCCCATGATTAATATGTCATCGACATACAAGATTAGGAAAGTGACATTACTCCCACTAGCTTTTAGATATACACATGGCTCATCACGATTTTGAGTGAAACCAAATTTCTTTATTTCATCATCAAATCGTTTATTCCATTGCCTTGATGCTTGCTTAAGCCCATAAATGGAACGCTTCAGCTTGCATACTCGGTTTGGATATTTTGGATTGACAAAACCTTCAGGTTGCTCCATGTAAACCTCTTCATTGAGATATCCATTGAGGAAGGCAGTTTTGACATCCATTTGCCAAATCTCATAGTCATAAAATGCGGCTATGGCTATAAGAATCCTAATAGCTCTAATGTCTGCAACAGGAGAGAAGGTTTCCTCATAATCAATCCCTGGGGTTTGAGTATAGCCCTTCGCCACAAGACGAGCTTTATAGGTGTGTACAGCTCCATCCATGTCGGTCTTCTTCTTGAAGAGCCACTTGCTACCAACGGTTTCCCTTGTGCCGTTGAGGAAGACAACTAAGTCCCCAAACTGAAGTCGTTGTCTTTCAAGGCTTGAATTTTCCACATTCCATAGCATTCAGCCATTTACCAGTCTCAGGTCCCTAAACAATGCAGCTTTAATAGTTAGCCGGTTTCACCAAGATCCCCTAACCTCATGTTCCTCAGCATCGAGTATGAGCACACCGATCATTGGTACGAAGCGTGTCCTAGTGGACCTACGAAATGGCGAATGATATCACTATGAGGTTATCTATTTTCTAGATCATCATCTCATGATTTAAGCTAGTGTCTATAGTAAGGATGGCGTATCTTCTTCTTGAATGATTTCAAGATCTTCTAGACTCCCACTTGCTATCTTGAGTTATAAGACTATTCTCTAAGAATTCAGCATTCCAAGCAACAAAGACTTTGTTCTCGGCGGGTAGTAGAAAGAATATCCCATTGTATCCTTTGGTATCCTAACGAAGTATACCAACTTAATAGACCTGGGTTTCTAATTTTGTCATGATTGGTAAGAGTATCACGCTTACACGTGCCTCCACAACCCCAGACTTTAAGTAAGACTAAACTTAGGCTTGCCCATGCCATCCTTCTCGTATGGTGTCTTTTCAACCTTCTTAGAGTTGAAACCATATTGAGAATGCGTGCAACCGCAGTCTTAAGGTGCGTAATCCCAAAAGTCTATTGGAAGAGTTGTTTTGAGCTCATTCATGGATCGACACATATCTAGTAGGTTCTATATCTCCTCTCCGACACACATTGTGTTGTAGTGTGAAAGGAGGAGTACGAAGGGAGATAATCCCATGATCCCTTTAGATGATCCAAATACCTTGACACATATACTTGCCCCCGCGATCAGAACGTTGCGAGTTAAAGGTCATACCGAGTTATTTTATACTATCCTTTTGAACCACTTTGAAAAGTTTCAACACTTTATTTTATGCTTTTAACAAGTAACATAACCATAAGCGACAAAAGTCGACATGAAAGTGACGAAGTAGCTTTGCTCCATGACTTGGACATGGGTCTTAAAAATGGGCCACATACATCGGGTGTGTATTAGTCCAAGTAAGTCTTTGGCCCTTTCCACTTAATGTGTGTAAGGTTTCCATGCCATCTTTCGAGACAGACAACGGGTATTTGCGTTTTTTCAAAAGCCCTAAGGTCAGTTGAATTGAGAAGTCCATCATGTTGCAACTTCTCAATGCGTTTCTTGCTAATGTGTCCAAGACGACAATGCCACAAGAGAGCAGAGTCCAAGTCTAACTTGGCTCTTTTGTTGCTTACAGTATATATAGAACTTTCATTTGCATAAGAATTAGACAAATCAATTTCAAAAATACCATCCCTTGGGATAACACTAAAATAAACCATGTTATTCCTAGAAACTTGAATTGTATTATTCACGAAGCGGTTAATAAAACCATCTTCGACAAAACGGGAACAGAAATTACTAACTCCCTCTAGTAATGAGGGAGCATAATTGACAAATTTTCCAAAAACAATCTCTAAATTCCAATTCGAGACTAAATAAAAAAACGTCAATTTGCTTCAATCAACTTCACGTAGAACCATTGCCCACGTACAAGCTAAGAGCCCCGCTTCAGTTTTCCCTACTTGCCCTTCAGACCCTGCCCGTTTTGTATTAACAAATTGGAGTACCAACAACTCATGTCATAGATCCATGATCTATAGTGAAGATACTTTGAACCATCCATCTCTAGAGGCTTGCGTTCTTTTTTCTACTTTTGGCAACTCGGCTAAAGACAGAGGAACAGTTTCCTCTCCAATGAACCTGTCTCACACCACACTCATAAGACAGATGGATGTCCTTTGCGGGATCTTACCGATCCTTGGGTGGAGGGGGAATCTTAGGCTTGGGAGCATAAGCAAGCTTATTTTTCCCTTTCCCTTGATTTGGTCCCCTAGCAGCCAATTGGGGTTGTTGTTTCTTGTGCTTATTGTTCCCTTTCTGGACCTTACCAGCTCAAATAGCATGTAGAGCAGGAGCGTTGTTTTTGGCAGAGTTTGCTCATGGAGCTTTAGGCATAGCCATGCAACTCCATTAACTGTCTTCCCAACTGTGGCATATATAATTCTGCACAATCAAAATAGACTCACTGCAAGTCCACAGTGTCACGGGTGCCACCAAAAACGCTCTAGATTGTTTTTATATAGCTCTTTATTTTCCAAAACGTATGAGCTACAAGACGCCCCTTCTTCCTGCTTGCAAGAATGAAAATCTCGCGTAGTCTGAAGAAGCTACTGCTCTGCCTGTTGAGCAAACAGAGTTTTTAACTCCTTTAGCATGTCATTAGCATGGAGGTTTTCCAGATTTCTTTGGATCTCTGGTTCCATGGTCATGATCATGAGTCCAGCAATCCCTTTTGATCTTTTAATCCAAGCATTATGAGCTGCAATGATTTCAGGAGCAACTTGCTGACCCTCTGGAGCTACATGAGCAGGAGGAAGTGGCTGCTCTAGGTAATTCAACTTATCCTCAATTGATAGTACAATCCTAAGTTGTCGATACCAATCAATAAAGTTGGGTCCAGTCAGTTTTTGTTTCTCGAATAAACCCCTGAAGACCGAATTGTTAGCTGACGAGGTAGTCATCTACAATTAGAAAAAGTTCAAATATTAGTATTGTCGATAATTAAATTCTTAAAAGAATTAACTACCTGAAGGTCCAGCCCTAGATAGATCTTCGAGCCTGTTAAGGTTGTAGAGTACTTATGTAATCACAAGCAACTCTAAGAGAGACTCTAACAAATTAAACTATTGTTTACGCGGAATATAAACAACAGAGTTAAAAAAGAAGAATTACTCAAACAATGATCCTCTATGGATCTTTTCTATTAACAATAAAAGTGTTTTTCGATCGTCTCTACTTCATCTATGATCGTAGGTTTCTTAAATACTCATGAAACCCTAACAACTTGTTACCTAAGACTCGCTAAAGAGATAAGTAGTATCACTTCCTAGGATATCTCATGCATAATCCTTATCACTAACAAACTATAACACCTATCAACTCGGAGTAAGCATAATACTTACCAGCCTAATATTGTTCTACACCACAGGAATAACTTTGATCTGCCAGCACTAACTATACACATTATTCTTACCAGTAAGTAACTACATAACCTAACCAGCACGAACTTTTACTCTACCATAGGAACTACATACCTACTATAAGTAACTATCTATACAATATTCCCTAACAATCCTCCTTTAAACTTGAATTTGACACAGTTAACTTCAAGTTTCTAGATAGATCTTTCTTTGAAAACTCCAGAGGATTGAACAGCAACATCTTGAAACCAACTTCATACTTCTTGAATCAGAAATCTGATTATAGCAGGTGAAAGTCTTTTGCAAGCACCATAAGGAAATTGACAGCACGAACACCAAAAGCAGCAACCTTCATAAACTCTGAATCAGCAACATGAAACTATCAATTCAGGGTTACATACTATTCTCATCCACATCCCATGGTGTGTTAACTCTGGGGAGAGGTGAAAATTATATAAAATTAATGGATTTGATGTTGTGCCATTTAACCAAAGTAGCCATTACCTCTTGGCAAGCTAACTCTGTTGGTGGGAATCATGGACATCACCCTGGTGAATTAACAACCATTCAATTTCTTAGAACATGGAATCATTGGTGAAATTTGGAATATCCCTAAATGATTTTTTGCAAATCATCACAAGCCAAACGGATTTTTTATAAGCCTGTACCACGATAGCCGTTGCTTGTGGGCTAGAACAATCCTTAGGACCCAGAAAGAGGTGACTCCCATGAGTGGATTGTCAAAACCATCTCAACTTATTGTACTTGAAACATCAGTCAGTTGAGGTACTTTAATGATTTGAAGCAAACCATTAAAGCTATATCAATTCATTCTGGTCAAAAGACCTGGGAATTGAAACCATATCTCAATTAATTCTAGCCTGATAGGCCTGGTAATTGAGAACCAAAATTCAATTAATTCTAGCCTTAAAGGCCTGGCAATTGAGAACCATAGGGTGTTGCACCAAAAATATGTCCTTGAAAAATTATGCCAGAAAACCATGTTCCCAAATTTGATCACATAAAACAGGTTGTACAAAAAAAACCAGTTCAAAAGAATGTGATCCAACCCAACAGCTTCTACCAAAAACCAAGATTGACCCAAAAAGCAAAAACCATTTACAACAAGCTTTCCAAAATATAGAATAAAACCTAAAAACACAGCAAACAGATAGAAAATATACAAGAGAGTGACAAGGTACCAGTATCAAGCAGAAGGAATGCTAGCAGCAATTTGATTCTTGATGAATTGAATCAACTGCTCAGCATAAGTCATATCATTCCCCACACCATCAATTTCAATCTCCAATTTGTGCTTCAGCATCTTCTTCATAAGTTGAACTGAAAGAGGATATGACCCATCTACAAACATATACACCACCTTGCCAGAAATGGTTTCCAATACATGAACATTGGAAAATGGAAATAGTCTCCAACTCCTGATATGCCATTGTTGTTGATCAGACCAAACCAAAGAACCATGTCCACCTTCATGTGATTCAAACAGTACTTGAGTGCGGCCATTGTTGATTATTAAATGGGGTTGAGTGTTAGTGCTGGTGGATGATCGCAATGAAGAGTTACTACTGGTAGAGAGAGGGAATCGAGTTTTCAAAGAGTGAGTGGAACGAGTAAAGAGCTTTTAAAAATTAGGGTTTGATGTAAAAGGTAACTCTGTTAAAATGAGAGAAAACAGTAATTATCCCTTTAAATAGGTGACCCTTTGATGAATTAAATGCCCAATTATCTCAACTAGAACTTTGAATTAAAATAAAACTCAATTTAATATACCCGCTCAAAGAAAAGTCAACCCTAAAGAAAACTAACATAACCAGTAGGAAGTGGTTAACCAGTAGGAACCAGTAAAGCTACCAGTAGGAACTCTTGCACCACCAGAAGAAACACTTAACCAACCAGAATGAATTCTTTATCATCAAAAGAAGGCCACACTGTCCATGAATAACACTTGAAAAGTGCTAAACCACCCTCATGAATGATGCATCTGCAAAAAGGTTAGACCAAAACACACAAAACATATACAATGAAAAGGAAAAATTAACTAACTACATACCAGGGGTAATAACTAAAACTATTAGTAGAAAAAAAAAGAAAACTACCAGAAGAAAAATATTGTAACAACAAAAACTAAGTGGTAAAATAAACAAAAAACCAACTATTTAGAAAATTTTACAACAACAGTCCTCCCCTTGGACTCAAATCCTCCCCTCAAGCCTAGCACTTAGGGATTGAGCATCCCAATGTGGACCACCAAATAATTGAATCTTGGTCCATCAAAGGCTTTGGTCAATAAATCAGCCACATTTTCATCTGTGTGAATCTTAAGCACCTGAATAAGATTTTTCTCATTTGCATCTCTAATAAAATGGTGCCTAATTTCTATGTGCTTTGTTCTTTGGTGAAAAACTGGGTTTTTAACAATGCAGATGGTACTCTGATTATCAATAAAAAAATTTGTGTTCATAAAATTGAACCCATAACTGATGAGGATTGTCCTACAAATTAAACAATACAGCAACAACATTAGAATACATGGGAGACCCAAGTCATTACTGACTTGGACCTGCCTTGTGGATCATTTAAGAGTTAAACCATGTAGATTGATAAGATCCACCATTGTTCTTGGATCCCCCCCCTGCATGTATGGTCTTTTAACTTTCCAAGAACAACCTGCTGAGGTCTTAACAGCAGTTCCCCATCTTCCCTCATCCATGAATAGTTGGTTATAACAGCCAGGCCTTCTAAAATGTTGAAAATAATGGCTTGTTGGTCTGGTCATAGGTCTATCAGCATTATTTCTCCAACCAGCAGAAAATGGCCTACCAGCAAAAACAGATGCTGGTCTATTCCTACTACCAGCAGGAAAAGCCCTACCAGCAGGAACAGATGTTGGTCTATTCCTTCTACCAGCAGGAACAGATGCTGCTTTTGGTACAAAAGAGGGTATATTTGCAACATTAGTCCACATCGGTTTATTATGCAATTCCAACTTATTCTCATAAAAATCACAATCTTTAATCAAATGAAATTTACTACCACAAACAAAACATGTCTTAGAACCAAAAGACTTTCGTTTACAAAGACTCCTACTGTTTATCCCACTCTTATTACATAAATTTCTAGGAAGTTTTACATTCTCCTTAAAAGAAAAACTAGAATCATCATTGGTGGAACTTTGTTGATGGTCAGCAGTCTCTGACACTGTCTTGAAATCAACTGAACTAGGGGCAGAGGCTAAGGGTTCATTGGTCTTGGAGCTTGAGGACTTGACACTTGAAACACAGGATGCAAAGCCAGTGGTCTCTGAGTCTGAGGACTTGTCACTGTTATCACAAGAGACATAGTCATTAGATACAGAGTTAGTTTCAAAATGATTATTGGACTTTGAACCATAGGTAACCTGTGTATCATCAAGGTCAGGCCTGTTGGAAGGAGGCATGAATGTTCCTGTTATAGGGGGAGGAACAGCATGCATTCCAACAGTTTTGACAAACCAGTCATAGAGAGGTTTCTCTGCAACATCCATAGGGGATGTGTCAAAGATGCTAGGGGCAGAGAGATCAAACACCTCATCTGATCCAAAAGTGTCTCCAAATCCTAAACCAAATTTTGATCTAGAGGACATGGAACTATTGATCAGTTTGACCATTGTTAGGTTTCTTTTGGGAAGACTCCTTTCCATTTGTCAACCTTGCCTTAGATCTCACTCTTGTTTAAGTTTTACCTGATCATTCAGTTTTTCAAGTTTAACCTGATCATTCAGTTTTTCAGTATATTTTAACATGTTTGTAGTGTTTTCTAAATCAGCAGTTAATATTCTAATTCTTTCTTCTAATGCTAGCTGATTGCTTTGGTACCATGCCTTCGTAGTTATAAGGTTTGTTCATGTTATTTATCACCACTATTTTTATATGCTTGAATCCTGGATATAACAATTCTTTATATTGAATTCTAAATTATCAAAATCCCTTTTTAATTCTACATATTTATGTTACAAACAAATAAGGGCAAGTATGTACCTGAGAAGATAAACCCATAGATGCAAATTTCAGCTAGCAGCATCAGACAACCATCACCAGGAAGCATCCACCAAACATCATCATCATCATCTCCAGCAATCATCCCATATACTTGTGCAACACCTTTTTCCTCATCTTCACCTTCATGGTCTGACCAGTTTAACATTGAATCAACAGACAACAAGGCCTTGGGTTCTTAGACTTATCCAGCTCCTTAAGTTTGAATACAGAGTACCTGGCTTAGAATCCAAACTGCTTCCCTGTACAGTCCTAGCTAAGTGACCCAACTCTGAACCATTTACTAGATTTTGACCTTCTTCTTGGCAAACCTCGCAGGCATCCATGTTATTTAAAACTTTATTCTTTCTTCCATGCTTTCTTTTAAATCTGTTAGTCTAACAGAAAGCTTGTTCATTTGCAATTTGATGTCTAATTCTCCAAATTCAATTGCCAATCTTGATCAAATCCTCATAAGTGATATGCCTGTTGTTGGATCACTTTCAGCATAAAAGGAACGGAGACACCTTTCAATCGGCATTGTAGAAGTATCAGCACTTGATGAAGCAGTGGTAAAAGTGATTGAAGGTGATTGATTTTGTGAATCAGCATATGACATCTTTGAATTAGTGCTAGCAGCACTAATAAAGGCTGAATGGGTAGGAGCAAAAGTACCTCTTGAATCATAACTTGAGCCACCCTTCACATCAATTTCAAGGGTCCTAAGCTTGTTGTACATGTCATCGAAGCTCTAGATAATAAGACCACCTTCTTTGTTTTAAAGATGGTGATGGCACCTGTGACACAGAAGTGGAGTGCTCTGAGAAACTTCATGTTACAAATCTTCATTGTCTGGCTTAGCTCTGCATCTGATTATGTTGATCATTCTTTTGAAACCTGTCATTAGCCTTATGCAGACCCTCTGATTCAGATACCCTAAATTCCGAAAACTCCTGCTTCAGCATAGATTTCCGCATTTTCTTGGACTCATCATTACCTCCAAACCTGGCTTTGATAGCCAACCAGATGTCCCTTGCATCATCTAGATGATGAAAATCAGCCATGTGATCCTCAGGAAGAGACTGAAGCAATATTGTTCTTGCTTTTGTCTCTCTTTGAACAACAATTGTTTCCTCAACAGAAACAGGAGGAAGTATCATAATATTACCTTTTGGAATCTCTTTTGTCTTTTTCTTGCTGTTTCCCATTTAGAACAATGTTCACAAGTATGGTGATCTCTGTTATAATCCAGTATCCATTTCATGGCCCACGTTCTCATATTCATCCTTCTTAAGTAAGGAAATTTTGCATTATTGTTTGGAGACAGTGGTTGTGTGTATATTGTTGGAATTGCTGATGGAGACTGTGTTGTTTTGTGAGGTTAAGAGTTTTGAGATTCAAATTCTGGTTCAGAGTGACACAGAGAAACAATAGGTTCAGATGTTGATGGGAAAGAGAATTGTTTGTGATGTGTTGGCAAGACGAATGTTGGTATAAAGGAATGGTGAATGTCATTCTGTGAAGATTTTATGTGTGAGAATTAGTAAAACTTTCTTTAACAGAGGCTCTTCGAACACGGCTCTGATACACTTGGTAGGTCCCGCCCTAGATAGATTCTTCAAGCTGTTAAGGTTGTAGAAGTACTTATGTTATCACAAGCAACTCTAAGAGAGACTTAACAATTAAACTATGTTTACGCGGAATATAACAACAGAGTTAAAGAGAAGAATTACTCAAACAATGTATCCTCTATGGATCTTTTCTATTAACAATAAAAGTGTTTTTCGGATGTCTACCCTTCATCTATGACCGTAGGTTTCTTAAATACTCATGAAACCCTAACAACCTGTTTCCTAAGACTCGCTAAAGAGATAAGTATTATCACTTCCTAGGATATCTCATGCATATCCTTATCACTAACTGACGTATACTATAACTCGGAGTAAGCATAATCTACCAGACAAATTATTGATTCTTACAGCAGGAATAACTTTTGGATCTGCCAACACTAACTATAAATTATTCTTACCATGATGATTATGTGGCATTTATGTTGCATGAGGTGGCATTGTTGTATCCTGTTATATATAATGTAAGATATATATATATTGCATAAAATTTACATTATTTATATTTGGTCCAATTAATTATTTGATGAGCCATCCTATTAGTCTTTTATTGGGCCTTAAAAATCCATTTGTTATTAGGTCATATAGCATTTGCAAAACACACCCGCTATTTTACTTTTTGCAGTTTTTCCACTTTCTCTCTCACTGATCCTTTCACCTTCTCTTTCTTTTCCACTTCTCTCTTTTATTGTACTTGTGTATCTGTGTATCAACACTGGAAAAATAATCTCTTTTTGAACAAAAAAACCATAGATCTGAAGTTGAAAAAGTGTTGACCGTTGACCGACCTGACCGCGTAGGCCGATTTGAACTGCCTAGGCGGTTCGTTGACCGCCTTTGACCAAAACGCATAATTTGGCCGATTTGCTGGAAATCGGTAGGGGCCGTCTAGGCAGCCACCAAGACTGCTTTTTACAACATTGATGCACATTATGACCCTGCAACATAGCAAGAAAAGCTTACACATTATATATATATATAATATATACGTGTATAAATTTGTATCCGAAGTAGATGAAAAGCCACTTTTCTCCGCTAAGTTCAAATACATCAACATACCATATGTTATTTGCTATGAAAAGGTGTACATGGCCAACCCATGGATGAAAAGTAAAGACTTGTATAAAAATACTAAATTTAACTCTTTTGGAGATAAATAGGGTGCATTGTATCATTCTGTTTAACAAGTGAACGGGCATGCATTTGTCAATGCAAAGTTAAAAACTTCATCGGCACTAGGTCAACAGAACTATAAAAAATATGTCCAATGCATATATGTCACATGATGTGAAGGCACCAATGGTCTATATTTTAACAGCACATAAGTAAAACGTATCTTATTAAGTTCCACAAGATTATTGTAACAACTCGACAATTATACACATAAATTAATTAAAGTATGTACAAAAATTAGATACAACAACCTAGCATAAGGACTTAAAAGTGTTACATTGTTAATGTTTATTGGTTCAATTGAAACTTTTAACAATAAGACACTACAAAGAGAAAAGTTATAAATTATAAGGGGTTGAAATGTGACTTTAGAAGAAAAAATAAGAAGAGAACAAGGAAAGCAGGGAGAAACTTAGAAACCTGAATCTTTTGGGGTGGGTGGGTTTCAGGGCATTGACGGAATTATTATTGCGTTCGAGGAAGGGAGTGGGGCACAACATCCCCTGAAAAATATGTGAGAACATAAATCTATTATATTCATATAGTGTTATTTTAATATTTACGTATTAAAAGTAAAAAAGCCTGACTTTTTGTTAGTTTTTATTTTTGCAAGAATGCAAATTGTGATTATAAGAGCTTCTTTTAATGTTTGAAATTTTTTAGTTTGTCTAAAAAGTATATTTTTGCTTCCAATAAGGCGAACACGGAGAGAATCTGGAAACGGTTCCAAACTTGGAAACCAATATCCAAGTCAACCTCCGCATAAGCATTTTTAAAAGCTGAAACAACTTATTAAGTCTTGTGGTGCATGTACTAGTTTTAAAGCACTCAAAAGATTGCTCTCCCACCAATGTGGACTAATTTCACTTCCATTTCCATACTTTCTTTATTTTAGTTTTTGCTTCGATTTGAGAGACATTGTCTCAATCACATCGATACCATTCTAGACACATCTTGGCTCATCGAGAAGTTATCTTCAAGAAGAATGCAAAACCACCATCTTTTACTTATCAATATAACATATACGTATATAAACTTGTGTCCGAAGTTGGTAAGAAGTCGCTTTTCCTACCTAGCTTTCAGATAAACTAATGGTTGCATGTTATGTCGTGTTCGAAAACACTAAATTTAACTCTTTTCAAAATATAAAGTTAGTTTTTGGAGATAAATAGAGTGCTCCATTGTATCATTCTGTTTAACAAGTGATCAGGCATGCATTTGTCAATGAAAAGTTGAAAACTTCATCGACACTAGCTAGGGTCAACAAGACTATAAAATATGTCCAAAACTATAAAAATATGTCCAAAGTTATACATCCAAAACTATAAAAATATGCATTTGGTATATTACTGTTTTGACCTGTAGTATCTTTTCTATATATCATGACTTGATTCTTTTGAATTTCTTTGCCTGTTCATCATTTGCAAAGGGTGGCTATCACTTTTTGCGTTATGAATTTTAACATTGCCAATAATATGATGACGTCACTTTATAGGTTATAAATCATCAACTATGTAGCAAACTGGACATGTCACTCAAGGAGTAGTTCTAGTGATGCACACAACTATGTGGCCTTGTTACTGCTTTTATTTGATGATCAAAACATGTTTGTTATGTCTTTACAAACCTTGCTAAAAAAAATGTCTTTACAAGCTGTCATAATCGTAGTGACGTAGTCAATGGAGATAAATGTCACATAAATTTATTATATAAATTGACTTGAGATGGGACAAGTTTCTTACTTTTACACCACTCTAAAGATTACTCTCTCATCAATATGGGACAAATTTCATTTCCATTTTCATACTTTCTTTATTTCAATTTTTGCTTCAATTTACGAGACACCGTCTCAATCTCATCAATATCATTTTAGACGCACCTTGGCTCATTATGTTGAGAAGTTAGGCTGCCCACTACAAGGGTCGGTCGCGATATGTACTTTTCGGTGTCACATCAGCTTTCTCTCTCCGACGACCTACATGCGACCTTTTCCCACTATAAGGCGACCTTCAATTTTTTTTTTCATTTTCAACTTTATAACGACAAATTTAAATTTCATTAAAATTAAAAAACATTACATAAATAATAAAAAACATTATATAATAATTCAAATAAAATTAAAACATTACAATAATAAAATGACTAAACTATTATTAATTTGCATTATTCCAAATGTGTTCCGCTAAATCAACTTTTAGGCTTAGATGAGTCGTTCTGTTGATTATCTCCTGAGTAACTTGCATCGATTCTTCATGTGTTCTTACCGGATCATCCTCACGGTGTTGTTCCTCTAGAAAATAATCGGGACTTATCGCTTCACCGTTGTCATGAATTATCATATTATGTAATATGATGCATGTGTACATTACATCCGATAGTCTACGTCGCGACATCCCTCGAGCCGGATATTTAATTAGCTTCCACTTCTGCTTTAATACACCAAAAGCTCGTTCCACATCTTTCCTTGCTGCTTCGTGCTTTGCCTTATACAATATTTGTTTATGATTATTCATACCCGGATTTTTAATTGATTTAATAAGAACGGCTCATTGCGGATATATCTCGTCAGTAAGATAACATCCCTTTATAAGGCACATTGTTAGCCATGAATGGAACATCTGGTGCTCTCCCCTATTTGAGATTATTGAAAATAGGGGATTGACGTAAAACGTTCACGTCGTTATTTATCCCGGAGACACCAAAGAACGCATGCCAAATCCATAAATCTTGGGAGGCTAACGCTTCCAATAAAATGAATGGATCTGGCCCGTGACCACCCCTATAGAATTGAGCTCTGTATGCGACTGGGCAATTCGCCCACGACCAATGTGTACTATCAATGCTTCCTAACATCCTAGGAAACCCATGCTTTTCATCATGACGAGCATAGAGTTTTTCCATGTCAGTATACGTCGGCTTTCGCAAAAACTCTTCACCATATAAATTCATAATGACCTTACAAATATTTCGGAGAGAATCACGGGATGTTGTCGCACCCATTTGCAGATTTTCGTCCAGAGAATCAGGAACAGCTATGTATGCCATTTGACGAATTGCGAAAGTACACTTCATCAATGATGAAATACCAACCTTCCCCGTTCAATCATTTGTTTGTTGAAAAAAGGGGGAAGCATCGATTACTTCTCGAACAATTTTTGTAAATAGTCTTCGGCTCATTCTGAAACGTTCACGGAATGTTGATTCTTCATACTGTGGGTGATTGGAGAAGTAAGCCATGACTAAACGATTATGAGCACCGTAATGATCCCTTTCTACTGGGTTTCGTAGGAATTTTGGCTTTGACGCTTCATAAGCCGCTTGACAGACCTCCGTAAACATAGCAAGTTCGCTAGTAACTTCATCTTCATCGTCATTTTTTTTTAATTTTAATTTTTTTTATAATTTTGTTTATGTTACAAAACTGTGAAAACAAAAGTAGGGAATGAAAATTATAAAGTTTAACAAGTCAAAAATAATAAACTGTCAAAAAATACGCAACAGAAACTGATAAAACATTGTGTTGTACTGTAAATAAGAAAACTTAAGGACATTGAAAGTACAAAATATGTACTTACTTTGTAGGACGGGGATACCAACAGTAATACTCTTTAATGGCTTTAACCCTCCTAAAAATATGTTTTTTTCCCCGTGAAAAAGGCTCCAAGCTTGTGAATCGATATCAGCATTTTTGAAAACTAAGACAACTTGGAATACTTTGTAGGATGGGGATACCAACAGTAATACTCTTTAATGGCTTTAACCCTCCTAAAAATATGTTTTTTCCCGTGAAAAAGGCTCCAAGCTTGTGAATCGATATCCACACCAATCTCAGAATAAGCATTTTTTAAAACTAAGACAACCTGGAATAAGCATTTTTGAAAACTAAGACAACCTGGAATACTTTGTAGGACGGGGATACCAACAGTAATACTCTTTAATGGCTTTAACCCTCCTAAAAATATGTTTTTTTTCCCGTGAAAAAGGCTCCAAGCTTGTGAATCCGATATCCACACCAATCTCAGAATAAGCATTTTTTAAAACAAAGACAACTTGGAAAGCTTTCTACCGTCTTGCTTCTAAAGCAAACAAAAGATTGCTCTCCCACCAATGTGGGACAAATTTCACTTCAATTACCATACTTTCTTTTTTTCATTTTTTGCTTCAATTTGAGAGACATTGTCTCAATCACATCAATACTATTTAAGACACGTCTTGGCTCATTGAGAAGTTATCTTCAAGTAGAACGCAAAACCACCATCTTTTATTTATAAAATGTAGAAATCAGAAATTATATGTCTAAGTTACATGGCGCGATGGCACAGATTGACCCATCACGTAGATAAACAAATCTTACAATGTTACAAAAGTAATATAGTGATCATGCTTAGTCTCTTTGAATTTCTCTGCGTGTTCATCATTTGCAAAGGGTGGCTTTGCATTTTTGCATTATGAATTTAACATTGCCAATATTATGATGACGTTACTTTATAGGATATCAATCATCAACTATGTAGGAAATTGGACATGTTGACATACTAGCTAGTATAGTCTAGGCTAATGTGGCCTTGTTAGTGATTTTATTTGATGGTCGAAACACATTGTTTTCACTCTAGTGATTTTTCTATCCACATGGTATTTCCCTATGCCGTCAAACTGATGTGAAATGAAATATTAAATCTTTCACATACGACACTAATAATTGAAGTATTGTTAATCACTAGAATTATCTATATTATCAGCTACAACTAATGGTTATAACCAACTGCAAATGCCTGATCTAATTTTTGACTATGACATATCAAAAAGAACATTTTCTGTCGAGCATCAAGAAGAGGTATTGGGCATTTCTTCCAAAGCCAACAACGATGAAGTACACGGATGGATATACGTTTCAAATTCATATTTTTTTGAAAGAAAATAAGTTGGTACCCATGATAGCATGAAAGTTCCTAAACGAGATTGTATTCCCGTGAAGCTCATAAAATGGGTCAGTCTTATGGTATCATACATGGGTATGGATCCTATGGAGAAGTGTTTGACAAAAGCTGGTCTGCGGAGCTGGGTTGTTGCATTTGCAGATGTCAGGTATTATATAAGGCATCTTTAGAATAACCGGGCTATTTTAGTAGGAAAGTATCCAAGTTTAGTGCAATTACTATTTTAGGTAACCAACATTTTGTAGACTGAAAAATCGTCAAAGCCTTGAATAGCCTTCAAAATTTTACGTTTAAGGTAATCTGACTTCTCGTCACAATGCTGATGTGGCAGGGAAACTTTTGACCATGTTGACTTTTCATGTCGTGGCACCTGAAAACTCATGATCTTTATAAAGAAGTTTGAAACATTAACGGTGTTTCTGGCCTAAAATAAGTTTGTAACCAAAAGGAGACCTACTTGGTTACTTTTGCAATCCTGTAACATTTATATAATCTGCAGAAGTTTTATATTCATGTTTTTAAATGTTGCGTAGAGGGGGTGGTGGTGCTGATCCATCACGGGGCATAAAAACAGCTGTGGATTAAACAAATTTAAGTCCATTAATGATTTTATTTCATGTGGAAACTATCTTATAGATGAGGGGTATGTCCATCAAAACCAGCTTGCTGCTGTTGGGCATAGTGCTGGTAGTCTTCTTATTGCAGACTCCATTAATATGCATCCCCGGTTATTCAGGGCCGCTATTCTGAAGGTGACGGCATAATTTCGATTGTTCTAATAGGGTTTTTATTATTATTATTGTTATTGTTATTATTGTTATTGTTATTATTACCCTTTCTATTGCCGACGGAGCTGAGAGAATTAATGGTGACATGGCACTACCTCTTCACCGTCAGATCAAAGCAATAATAAATCTTGACCATTTAAAATCAACTTCATCATTATCTCTAACTTATTCCCTAATTTTAGCTTGCCAATTATTGAATGCACACAGGTTTTTCAATCAAACATGTGTTGGTTTATAAAAGCTAGCAAATTTTAGTGCTCAAGATGGTCTGTCTCCTAAAATTTGAAAAGTTTGTTAATAGAATTCAAAACTCTAATTCTATCTATGAGGACTCTTTATAGAATGAGCTACGCATTTATTTTATGCTATGTCTCATGACCAACATTAATCTGACTACGTATGGTATAGTTAACGAAAGTGGGTAATGTGGAAGCAATTTTTTAAGACTACGTATGCTATATTTAAAGAAAGTGGGTAATGTGGAAGCAATTTTCAAGACTATGTATGATATAGTTTAATGAACTATGTATTGTTTTAAGAGTTTATTGATGACAAAAGTGTGGAATTTTGCTATGACAACTGACACTCAAGGACTCATTATGTAGGTTATGTATCGAGAACAAAATTGATTTGTCATATCCAAAATTTAAACTTTATATTTATTTAGTTTAATGTGTATGATTTTTTGGGTTTTACTATTGTTGGTTTGTCATAATAGTTTTATATGATAATGTTTAATTCATTATTTACTGTATTATCCATCTCTTAAAAACAAAAAAGTAAGTTTGGTATGTCTCAACGATGCATGTTAGATTGTAATAATTGCATAAGAAATGATAGTTTTCGAAAGGTGAGAAAAAAATATAAAGTACGCTAATTTAAACATTATTCAAAAACATTTCATGTTCAATTATTCAATATATCAAACGCTTAATATGTTTTAACGGTCTTTATTATCAGACAAACAAATTACTTGAAATTTATCAAAATTCTTAATCCTTCTTTGTTTCCCCACTTTTCTCCCCACACAAATCCCAATTATAGTGTTATCAGTTTTCAATATTGCAAGTAATATAAAGCATTGAAAAACCCAAAGTCAGTAAGCAACAAATGAGAGTCGACTTCCATGTATATTAATATGTGGGTTTCGGGTGCAAGTTCGAGTAGTATGAAGGCTGATTTCCAACAATAGCTGCAATACTCTATTGGATCCAAATTTGCCGCTAATAGTATTAGACTATCAAGAGTTTGGAAATCCTCATATAAAGTCAGATTTTGATTCGATCATGAAGTATTCACCTTATGCTCATCACATCATCTTATTATGACTCGAGGTACACGCATTTAGTCATTTACACAAAAGAACAAAATATAAGTACTAATTAGTTACTGTATATACATATATGCTGCATGTGTACTATTTACAGAGTTGGGGTATGGGAAGCTGCCAAATACGTGTCAAGAATAAGAGAAAGCACATATTCGAAGTGTTCTCGTTCCATTATTTTGAAGACGAATATGGCTAGGGGCCATTTTGGTAAAGGCGGGCGGTCTGGGAAATGTGAGGAATTGGCGTATAAATACGCATTCCTGATGAAGGTTATGGGTGAAGCAAAATGAGTATTTTTGTTAGAAGTCAAAATGGGTCAAATTAGGTTGACGCAGTTTGACCCATAACTAGCCCATCTGTATAGTTAATTTATGTGTATGATAGATTAGTACCACAAACATTAACAAAATAATAGTCAAATTAAACATAAAATAACTAAGAAAAACAGATTGAGCTACACATAAAAATTGCTAATAATTTCTTAACTCATATAATATAAACTCTAGGTAGTAGTACATGATATTAAAAAGACTAAACCCAAACTATCTACGAAATCAAATATGAACCAGAAGATGATGCATTATCAAGCGACGTTCTGTTCACCACGGGTTCATCCACACGTACAACAGCAAAACACAACTGCTCGTCTTTCCTAAACGACCAAACTTGAATAGTTGCCTTTTCTTCCAAAACCATCTTGTTAGCCTCTACAAAATCGCACCAGTTGGTCTTCAACACATAGTTCTTGGTATTTGTCATGTTCCAAATCTTTAAATACATTGGTTTGTTGAACATCTGCAAATTCGGCCCCACCAGTTGAACCTTAATCTCAGCATCGTCAGATTTTCTATCAAGAAACCGTATCTCTTCATCCGTCAAGAAATCATTAGTCTCAACTTGCTTAAACGGCATGTTTAGCCTATTTTGGCTACGTTTCAAATCACTTTCAAACAACGTTTTTTGAATCACTAACTTCACATCTGAACCCATAATCTCGCCAATAAACTCCTTTAACAGTGTGGTCACCTCGTTGCTCACAACGACTTTCTTAACCTTCTTTTTCTTGCCATCTGTATCATTCCTTGACGAACGTTTACATTTTGTACCACCCTTTAACTTCTTGGACTTGTCTTTTTCTTTAACTTGTTCACATAACACATCATCCTCTTCACAAGCAAATAAAGACAGCTTTTCGTTCGCTAACTCTTCAAGCTTTAGCCTGTAATGTTCTTCTTCATTCACGTCATTAACATCACCATTCGTGTGTTTGCTAACAACAAAACCAACTTGTCTATTCGTTTGATCATGATCAGCAACATTGGCAACATGAGTAATCTTATTTGACATGATAGATTACTTTAGTTTCTTGAAGAAAAAAGTATTCGATCGTTAAAGTTTTTTGTTTGATATTTGGCTATGGACTTATGATAACTATTTATAGACTTGCGATAAGTATTTATAGAAAATGTAGGGAGGGTTATTAGCGTAAACAAGCAAAAGAACCCGCGCGTTGCGGCGGGGCTAATTTTTTCCCGAATAATTTTTTTTTACGTTTCGGGGGTTTTTTTTGGCGATGCGTTATGGCGGGGCTAATTTTTAATATTTTCTTTTTTTGTATGATTCGGGGAAAAAAAATTGCGTTGGGACGGGCTAATTTTTTCCCGAATATTTTCTTTTTTGGGGACGGTTTTGTAAATTTTTTTACGGGAATTTTTGTGTAAGAAAATCGTAAATAGTTAAAAGGTGAGGGTCCGTTTTGTATTTTTTTTTTACTTTGGGCCAGATTTTAGGCTATTTTTTGGCTAATTTTTTCCCGGATATTTCCTTTTTTTTACGATTCGGGAATTTTTTTTTGCGTTGGGACGGGTTAATTTTTTCCCGAATATTTTCTTTTTTTGGGACGGTTCGATATCTTTTTTTTTGGGCCGATGAATGTAAAAAAGTTGTGAACAATAAAAACTTGACGTGTTTTTTTGTTAATTTTTTTACGGGATTTTTTGTGTAAGAAAATCGTAAATAGTTAAAAGTTGAGGGACCGTTTTGTATTTTTTTTTTTACTTTGGGCCAGATTTCAGGCTAATTTTGGGCTAGTTTTTTTTTTTACTTTGGGCCAGATTTTATGCGAATTTTAGGCTAGTTTGTCGACAAATGTGTATATTAGTAATAATTTTTTTTATATGGCTTATGTGTTGGGCCTCATGTTTAAAGTGTTGTTTTTTTTTGCTATATGTTTTTTTTAATATAATGGGTTGTACGTTTGTGACCATATCGATTATTTTAAAGTTATTAGGTATCGAAGATGTGTCCGCGGGTATTTTTTTATCTGAATAAATCGAAACTTTTGTAATATTTTTTTTTCCTCCTACTTTGTGCATACAAATTTTTTAAAAACAAAAACAAAAACAAAAAAATTTATAAAAAAAAAAACAAAAATGGGAGCCCATTACTGTAGCAATATGGCCCACTGTCAAAATAACAATGGATTTGTCCACAAATGTGTAATATATTAATATTGTAAATATATATTGATTAGTAGTTTAGTACAATATTTAATGAATAAGGTAGTATTTTTTAAGATACAAGACATATTTTATAAGATTTTGGATGGTGTTTTGTGTAAATTATGGTTTGTTACAGCTAATAACATGATCATTATCTCCACATTAATAAATGGTTTCCATGTATTAACTGTTGTGATTTTATAACTAGTTAACCATTAACACTACGAGTACGCAGCGGATATGGATCATGTTTGGTTCATATAGTCAACACACAATAAATAAACGGAAAAGTGAAACAAGAGAACATACCCTTGAAGTCAACAGCAAATATTATGAAACC